>NDGM011160605.1:0-10095 GCA_002564305.1 Octomys mimax | reverse complement strand
TCTCTCTCTCTCTCTCTCTCTCTGTCTCTCTAAATAAATAAATGTAAAAAAAAAATTTTTTTTAAAAACTATCCTCCTAACTTGATTACATTTACACTATTCTTTCTACTTAGAATACCTATTTAGCTCCCAAGCATCCGCCTAAAATTGCAACCTATTTCCCAAGGTACATCTCAAATGGTTCATAAAAATTATATTTCTCAATAACAAACATCATGCTGTGCCTGTATCTCGCTATTTGTGTATGTTATCTCTTCTATTGCACTGAAAATCATTGAAGGCAAAAACTGTTTATCTTAATGATGTCCCTCACCCACACAGTCATACAAACCTATAGGAACCTAAGACATAGTAAGTGGTTAATAGAAAACTTTAAAATTGAATTTAGGAATTGAAATAAGGTCAAGAAAACTGTTATTTATTTCAAATTTTCACAAATTTGTAAAAGCATACTCTATGCCATAATTTCTAGTTACATAAAGTGTGGATGGCCTAAGCATAAAAACAAGAAACCACCAAAAGGAAGAGTCATGGGATGAGGGGAATCTAGCCTCCCATTACCAAAGCATTTTAACTATCATTCCATCTGAAGGTTAGAGACCCATGAGGAGTCAGTAATATCCTGACCATTTACCCAATTATGTTCCATTAGTGTCAATTATGTTTAGTCCATTAAAACATTGAAATCCTTGACGTTTCCCCTACTCTTCTCCCTGAAAATATTTCCTTCAACATACTAAATGAATAACAAAAAAAAATTGCTGAATCCTTGCAGAACCAAATGACTGAGAAAGAGCAAATACACCTTGTAAGACATTCCATTACAGTAGTATTCAGGCTCGACAGAGAATAATAGCCTAGTAGCATAGCAGGTGTCAAAGTGAAGGACACAGGGAAGTAAAGGCACCAACACAAAGGAGGCATGACAGGGAATCTCTGTTTTTCACCGAAGAGAACAAATTCAGACTGTAAGCATAGAAGTACCTGTATCCTGATGGGTGCTAGACATCAACAGAACCAGGTGGATAGGCGTGGATTCTGAATAGAAAACATGGACATCCAGGTTTCCACTACACTAAGGCCACTACCTTTAAGGTAAGAGTTAAAGGTAGAAGATACACAGACTGAGCCAGCAGTTATCAAGCCATACTCCAAAGACCTGAAAGTCAAACCCTGAAGGCAAACATGATACAAGTCTTGGGTATCAAGAATCTGGAGGAGGTCAAACATTTGGAACACCAAAAGGTCAAAGCAGAGCTGAAGAAGGCAATAGAATTCCAGTAGCCAAAATAGACAAAGAATTCTGACCATCCTCTTGAGCAGGATAATGGCACTGAAAAGAATGCAAGAATCTCAGACCTATGAAATAATCATGATTCATTTCTGAAAACTGATACTGTTTGATTCTTTCTGTACATTCCATTAATTGTGAATTATTAGGAATTGACAGGGAAATGTAGAAACTAGCTGGTGCCCAGGACTATTCTGGATATAAGTAAGTTCTGTTGATCACTGGCACAGGAGAACTGGATACAGTAGATGTTACTTCCCAAACGTGTCCACCACCACTATCTCCTATCCCACAAGCTCTCCTGTCGTAGCAGACTGCTATCTTCTCATCAAATATAGTCTCACTATCCTACTCAGGGCTCAGCTTCAGTGGCTTACTTGACCTACAGAAAGTGAAAGAAGTGGCACTGTAAGATTTCT
The DNA here is from genome assembly GCA_002564305.1 of Octomys mimax. Classification (NCBI taxonomy): domain Eukaryota; kingdom Metazoa; phylum Chordata; class Mammalia; order Rodentia; family Octodontidae; genus Octomys; species Octomys mimax. The sequence goes on along the minus strand of NDGM011160605.1, from coordinate 8,385 downwards.
GGAGCCAGACAAGAAGGTTTGCAGATTCATCTTTGACTGCTTAGAAGAGTTTCTACTGGGATGCTTCCTCTGAGGACTCCTGCCTTGCAAGGAGAGCTCACGGCTGCATGGAAAAGCCAAGTGAAGCTGTTCAGGTAGGTAGTCCCAGCTGGGCTCTCAGGAAATGTCATCAACTGTCAGCCACATGACATTAAACCAACAGAACTGTCAAATGAATGGAGCGATAGCCCCTATTTTACTTTACACGAAAGATGACAAACTGAGCCCAGTTAAGTCAGGAAGGAGTGACGCATAACAATAAATTATTCTTCCAACCATATATTTTGGGGTGGCTTGTTATGTAGCAACAGGTCATCAGTACCTGAGGCTGTAAGGGTGATTTTGAAAGCAATTTCTTTCTATAGCTGGTAATACTGGGGCCATGACAAGCGGTTGTCACCATTAGTGGAATCAAAAATATACTTGTACACACTCCCCACCGCCACTCCATCTCTTTTGATGCTCTAATGAAAAGTTTGCTGGGGGATGGACATAAAAGGGAAAATGACATTTGAGGTCGCCTGGGGATTTGGATTTGCAGTATGTCTACAACACTTATCACTGCACATAACTGCAATCTGGCTAGAACCAGGCACAACTGAAAAATATGGAAAATCTGTATTCAAAGGCCAAGATGGAAATGAAGCACTCAAGGTAACTGAGTACCAACTACCTTAGATACTCCATATTTTGGTGATAATTGGAATTGCAGAGGGAAGTTTTCCGAAGAGATAAATGATATCTTTCTTGAACAATTAGTAACAGTGTCTGTGCTGATTGTACTGTCATTTTATCTCCTCCTAAAATCCCACACACAGCAGCTATTCCCACTTATCTACAAACCTTCAATTGCCCAGTCCACAATAATTCAGGGACATAATACACAACATAAAGTGATTCTCAGTTTCCAGTCAAGAGTCAGTCATCCAGATTTTAAGGAATTATAGCATAATCTGTTCAAGCTCAAATTAAATACTGGGTGCATAGATATTTGGACACACCTGGATATTTCATCTGTTTAATGTTGATGTTCCTGATATTTAAGTTCTCTGAAATCTAGATGCCCTATCATCTCCCAGGTAAGACTGGAACAGAAGGAAGGAGAGAAAATGAGCATCCATAGACTGTCTTATGCTCCACATACATTATCTAATTAAATTCCTGAAGCAGCCTTATTCTATAGAAAAGACAATTGAGGCTCATCAAGTTCAAGCTAGGTTTCTTCCTTTTTGCATTTCATTGCTTAACATTCTAATTATTATATATTATTCATATTTTAATTGCAACATAATAGAAAAATATAAATAGTCTCCATTAAAGCCAGTAATTTCTACCTATTACAAAGCTTTGTGATAGTGACTTACCCATTCATTAAGGGACCATAGTTCCATGAAGATGGATCTAATTCTTTCAGCAGTTTGTCATTTGCCAGTACTTGACTGCCAGCTGGAATTCAAAAACAGAAGTGAGTTTCATTCTAATAAATGGCAAGATTAAGGGAAAAGGTAGGATCAATAAAAAAATTAGTCTCTAGTCTTTCATATGGTGAAAACATTTGCAGGCAATAAGAGGCAATAAGAGAATAAAGACTGTCCTAATCAGAAAACACATAGACTATGCTGAAGATTAACTAACAATAATGCACAAAATAACTTTAGCAGTAATCCTGGGGAAATATATATTAGTAGGGTATTAATAAACTCAGCATACACAGCCAGAAAGAGAAGAAACAAATAAAAACATCAAAAGAGACTCTCTAACAAGGACAGACAATTTCTAAAACATAAGGTAAAATGAAGAGCATATTAGATATATCCTGTTTAAAACTAAATGAAAATGTAAAGCAATTAAAATTATAGTATAACTATTCTGCTAGAATTGGATGTCAATGAACTAAAACAAAAAAAAAAACACATAAAGATAGCAATTTTTTAAATCTTTTGTTCATTGATTTGGTACAAGGTCTCAATACACAGCTCGAACTCATAGTGATCTTCCTGTCTCAGCCTCCCCAGTGCTTGGATTACAGGTTTGCACCACCACACCTGTTTTCAGTGTCTGTCACAACATGCCTGGGGTTCCAGGGCCAGCACTGCTTATGATATGGATGATTGAACCCAGGCCCTTGTGCTTGCCAGGAAGGCACTTAGACCACTGAATTATCTTCCCAGCCCAAGCAATCTTTCTTTTATGTTGGCAAACATGAAAGAAAAGCTAAGATGATTGAAAAGGCAAGAAAAATAATTTAGAAAGTAAAATCCATTGAAGAAAAAATAGGAGACATAGAAACGCACAGGAAATGGAACTGGTACGGGCCACTCTCATGTCACAAACATTCCAGACCTAGGCACAAAGACTAGGCTCTATGTGACAATTGTGCATCGCAGACTGGGATTAGACCCAAGTGTTGGTTCTAGAGAATGAAAGCTTAGATTTCACAGTCTTGACCCAAGTAGGTTCAGAGTGAGCAGAAGGGTGCTAGACCTAGAATTCCTGCAGAGACCTGAAAACTAGTCCTAAATAGCAGAGCACTAATAGAAAGGAGAAAATCTCTGTCCCCTGAGGAGGCAAGTGTCAAGGACCTCTGCATTCTAGGTGGGAAACTTTTAAAAAGTCTTCTAAAAGAAATTTTAAAACCAGGTCTTTGCCCTGGCATACAAGGGTAAAGCCAAATATTACCCTTTCTTCATGAAGCAGCAGTTTCAAACCAAGGGATTAATGTAAGAAAACTGGTGGAGACCCCTATATAATTTGGGGGGAAAATCATTTCATAAAGATTGAAATTGTGATCAGAGCTAGTCTGAGGCCTAGTACCTTGCCTTGCAAGCCAGCTGTAGCACATGGGAACATAACTCTATGTGCCTCTGGTCACAGATGAGGCCGCAACAGTCCAATGATCCTGCAATAACATCAAGTGAAGACACCCTGGTTCCTTGAGAACTGAGTAGTAATTTAAAAAAAGTTTCACTTAGGGGAAAGGACAAACTTACTAATCTGCCGTCTCTCTCCTCCATCCTCATCAACATAAGATACTCATTAGCTTAAGGTCACTGCTGTCCTCTGAGTCATCCAATAATCCCCTCACCATTTTCTTTAATGTAAATGTGGTCAATAAATACTGAGGTTCAAGGGCCGGCAAGATAGCACAGCAGACTAAGCACCTGCATAGGCAAGTTCAGGGACCAGTGTTCCATCTCCTGCACCACGTGTCACGCTGGTCCCATCCCTTAGGCACACTGAGCTGGCAACCAAGTCCAGGCATGGTGGTGCATGTCTGTAATCCCAGCACTGGTGAGGCTGAAAACAGGAGGATCACTATGAACCCCAGCTGCCTGGTGAGACCCTGTACCAAATACATTAAAAAATAAAATAAAATAAAAAATAAATACCAAGGTTCTGGCTACCTCATGGTCCTTTTTTCCCCATGGCCATCCCAGATCCCCAATGAATTGTCATTTGTCTCTTGCCCTTTCTTTTTGCCATGCACCATAATATTTTGCAAGAAACTGGGGACTCAGTCCAGGGGGCCCTGGTAGAGACCATAAAATCTCCTAGCCCTAACAGAAGCCAAGAGTACCGCTTTTCAAAGAAGCTTCCAATGCAAGGGCAGTTCAGATAAGTGACCCATTAAATTCAGAGGAAAGAGAAATTCAAGACATACAATTGCAAATCACATGGGGAATAAATCACTCTACAGAAGAAACTGCAGACCAAGAAATAGGAACATATACCACATTTTGATAAAGCATAAACTATTCTGTTGTTATTCGGTTTGTACATTCCTTTATGCGTTTGGAAAACAGCATCAAATCAAGAGCTTTGTGCATGCTAGACATGTCTTCTACCACCAAATTACAGCTCTGGTAGTAAAATACAATTATTTGAGTTCATAGACTATTCTGAAAGAAATAGATTTAAAATGGAAACAATGAGGAACAAATTAATGTTTCTTGATTTCTGAACAATATCCTCAGGGACTCTTTTAGTAGCTTGGGATTATACTCTATTTTGTTTGTCTGGAAATGGGGATGGGGTTAGGAAGAGATTATAGACTATAAAAGGCATGAAGGAACTTTTAGGGGTGATAGAAATATCCTATAACTGTGTTGCTGTTGGGTTTCAAAATCGTGCTTGTCAAAACTCATTAAACTGTATACTCAAAGAGATGAATTTTACTGTAATTATCTTACTTTTCTATCCCTGGTCCTGAAAATATAACAAAAACCTGATTTGTTCTTTTTCAAGTTATCAACAAACACATTTTTCACTCAGAACAAAAAAAAATTTGTGAAGTTTCACCAAGAAATAACTCAGTAAGTCTTGGAAAATCCAAGTCATCGTAATAAAGTGAGTTAAAAATCATATTAAGGATTCTTTGAAAGAAATTTTGCTTTTTTAAGTCAACTGAGTGTTACCTGAACACTAAGTCCCAGGCAGACAAGAGATAGTCACACAGGAAGCAGCTACACTAGTACAGTCTAGTGTCAACCCACAGCCACTTCCACTTATGAAAAATGCATAACTATAATATTAGCATTAATTTACCACAATGGAAACTAATAACTACACCCTTAGTAAATAGGCTTGTCATTAAAAAATTAGATTTAATCAAAAGAGTAAATTTTTTGCATGAAAAAATAGGAGAGAGAATTCAAATTTACACTTTGCCAGTAAGTAATCTGCTTTTAGGCCAGATGTCTCATTCCTCTGTTCTTCAGATTCCTGCTTGGTGATGATAAAAACTATGAACTGGTTGATTCATAGTTGTTCTAAGAGTTTATGACAGTTTGGATTTGGACAAAGGACCACTAAGACATCCAAGTCAAAATACCAAGTTGGAAAAAAATTAGAGCTGTAAAGTCTAATTGTTATAATAAGTTGAAGGTATACAATATCACAGAGTAGAACAATCATGATTTCCTCAAAAATCCTCTATTTTGAATATTTTCCTGTATAAACTAATATAAGCGGGAAGACAATGTTATTGACAATCTTTATGGGAAATTTAAAAGAATCAGCAAACAATGGCTTCATACAACATGCCTCTTCCCTCCAAAGTTCTGTTTTAACTCTTCATAAAAAGTGATGAAATACTTCAGTAGTTTAAGCCTAAGTTAGGCTCTATTAGAAAAATTCCAGCAGATTACATGGAATTCAAGAGCACAATGTACAACCAAGCCTCCAAGGCACTAGAATGGGAATGCTGGGGTTGAAATTACTTTTCCTGTCTTTCTGGGACTCATTAAGGCACCAACTGGTGCACCACAGTTTAATTCTGGCATTAACCACCTAGAGTGAGCACATGCCCCGCACAGTAAGGGCTCTGTCCTCCACAGAACTGCCCATACCTCAGGTTTTGGCCAGACACAAGGGCACCTAAGCCATGTGCACTTCTGACTGGCTGGCTACAAAACAAGGAGTTGCCACAAACTTCTCAGGTTTGATAATTTCCTAGCACATCTCACAAAACTCAGAAAAATTCCACACCTATGATCATAGTTTTATTATAAAATATACAGATCAGGATCAGCTGAAGAAGAAACTTAGAGCAAAATCTATGAGCGTTTTCATGTATATACCTTTTTTGTGTGTTTGTGTGTGACCAGCTCAGCCTGCCCTGGGGGTGGGGCTGGCACAGCATGTGGTGCCAGGGATTGAGCCGTGGTCCCTGCACTTGCCTAAGCAGGTACCATTAGTCTGCTGAGCTATCTTGCTGGGCCTAATACCTTTTGGGTTTATTTTGTTTTGTTTCATTGTGTGTGTGTGTGTGTGTGTGTGTGTGTGTGTGTGTGTGTGATGCGATTGATTCCTTGATACAATGCTAGGATTATGGGTGTGAGTGCCCCAGGCAAATACTCTGCATTACAATGTAAGGAGGGAAGAGAGGCTAGCCAGCTGCCAGAAGTGCTACCATTCCCTTTGTTCTCTCTTGCTCTTTGCTACTGCTGCCATGAAAGGTTTCTCTCTGCCATGTGCTGTTCTGTGTTGGAACCAGTTGAGTACCAACTGAAATCTCCTGAGCTAAATAAACCTTTTCTTCCTTCATTTTGGGTGTCGGGTATTTGTCCCAGCAATGAGAGAAGAGTAACTGAAACATGTAGGCAGAGTTGATTAGATCATTGGCCCTGTAGTCAAATTCAGTCTCCAGCTCTTATGGCTCCAGTAGTCAGACTGGCTAAAACTTACAACACTCTAGTCAGATCTTTCTGATGGGCAGACCTGAAGCTAGCTAAGGATCTTCTCTGGATCATGCCATTAGCATAAATTCAGGTGTGATCAAAAGACAACAAAGACCTGTCTATTCCTGGGGAAGTTCCATAAGCCTCAGAAGCTCAAGCTAGGAACTAAGGAATTCTTTATTATACAGCACAGGTCATCTTAACTTCACTCTGTGAAATCTTTTAAAATATTCTCTCTGCACATTGATATTCCTGGCTTCAGGGTATCGATGGATCATGATTGTCTTGGATACAAAGCCACAATCTCATATGGTCTTTCATCTTTAAACCCAACTCCAACTCACCGGCATTCTTATTTTATATTTCTGGGAGAGAAATCCAAATATACCTCAGGTAAGCCAAGAAGTATCCATTAGTCTAAATATGTGTCACTAGAAATACAAAGTCACAGCATGCTTCAAGATGAACCTGATAATTGTCAAAGAATAAAATGTAGTTTGGTAAGCATCAGGTAATGTATCTCAATTACAATTTCCATGATTATGAAAAGCACAGGTGTGCAAAGTGTGTTTAGGACGGTTGAACAAGGACCTGTGCAAAGTAGACCAGATATAATCAAACTCTAAGACAGTTGTCTTTCTTCCTGCTTCTGATTTTGAAAATATGAATAGAAATAGGTCTGTTCAACTTTATACAAGCAGGATGATCAATATTTGTAAGAGGCAAACTCAAACTGAACATGTTCTTTTTTTATAGGCAAAGTGTTCTAATTTGGTTTTCAAAATCACTGTAAATGGAGAGAATAATTTGTAGTCAGTGGAGAAAAAAGAGAAATTCCATTTGGAAGTATTCACTGGGGTCAATATGTGAAGAGCCAATAAAACCTATAAAGACTAGCCAAAAATTATAGATTTGAGCTAAAAGAAGAAAAATAAGATCTTTTCAGCCATGCATGAGAGAAGTTAATTAAAATTGGATTAATAAAAATGACAATGCATCATAATGATAGAGAAACTCATGAGCTCCAAAGCCAATCTAGCCTGTAAGAGGGGTTGGTTGAAACCAAGGTCTGAAAGCTTTCAGGAACCTAGGCAGCTTATTTTAGTATGTTCTGTCCTTATTCCCTCCCCAGTGCTCCCTCCCCTCTTGTTTCTTTGGCTACAAAACTATGCCTTGACAATATGGACTCTGCCTCTATTTGAAAAATCTTAAATTCTGGTGCTTTAATTGCAGAAGTTCCCACTTTCATCACATCAGAAATGGACCGAGGCAGGGCAGGCGAGATAGCTTAAGTGAGCACAGGAGCCAGGATTCAATCACTGACATTGCATGCATGGGCCAGCCCTGCCCCCTAAAGGGCTGAGCTGGCCATGGAGTCTGGGTGTGGTAGTGTATGCCTTTAATCCCAGCACTTGGGAGACAGAAAACAGGAAAATAAATGAGTGCAAGCTCTGTAGTGAGACCCTACACACACACACACACACACACACACACACACACACAAAATGGACCAAGGGCAGAGTCATGCAACTGTACAAGCATGGGGTCCATTGCTGTAATAGTTAACTGATTGAGTCAACTGCAGTAAGAAAATCCCAGCTAAATTGGATCAACATACTTCTATGTGTGGCTAAAGGAAACTACTCAAACTGAAAGACTCACCTGCTTGTTGCCTGAATGATATAAAGGGGAAAGGAAGAAGGAAGGACAGGCTTCTGTTCCTCCCAAGGAGCTCCAGTCTTCACCTTCACCTTGGATGCCACCTCCTGGCTTGCAGCATAGACCCTTCACCCTCCACCACAGACCCTGTTATGGTTTGTGTCTGAATGTTTCCCCAAAGCACCAAGTGGTCTTGAGGGGTTGGATTTTCAGAAGCAGCTGAATCTAGAGTTTGTGAGTCATGGTCCAAGGCTGGGATTAAGGATTTGAGGGCTAAACCTACCTACCCTAGGGAGGGAGCCTGCATACAATAGAAGGGACAAAAAGAGCACTTGCACTCTCTCTCCCTCCCTCCCTCTGCTCCCCCCCCCCGCTTTTGCTGACATTCCACCCTACATGGGAGCCAGTTGATTATGAATTGAAGCCTCCACAAACCATGAGATACAGAATACAGAAAATCATGAAGAAGATCATACACCATGACCAGGTAGGATTCATCCCAGGGATG
>NDGM011160601.1:995-12033 GCA_002564305.1 Octomys mimax | reverse complement strand
TACCTGTTCATTTTTTTATGGACATATTATCCACTCCAAGGCTTACTTATTATGAATTGTGCTGCTGTAAACATGGGTAATGCAAGGTCATTGTAATATGGCATCTGGTCAACCCAGCCATTAGGTTATATGTTAAGCCTTGACTGTAGTGTTCTTCCAGTCGTACAAGTCCCACTTAACAACACTCTATATTTTGCTCATCACAGCTTTCCATTGACTTTTCTAATGGTCATAGGAATATTCAAAGTTGTACCAAAGAATGCCTTGCATTCTAGATGCAGAGTTCTTTACCACATTGTATATCAGTAGCCAATGTTTTCTTAATAACATCTATGTCTATTTGTTCCATAGCAAGACAAATTGGAAATGATCTGGAAGAAGTTTCAGCTTCTATGTTAATTGGAACTTTGGCTTTATTCTTTTATGGAAGATTTACTTCTTTAGAACTAATACACCAGAAACAACCCAATCCAGGAGTATTTGTACAGGAAACACATATTTTATAAATTCTGAGGCCAGAATAATCTGATGTGGCATACCACGATGGTGAAAACTGCATTCTCTGAAAGGAATACAGTGCTATCAGAAGCTATGTAGACAATGTACTGAAGCGTTTTCTGGTTTTTATCTGGTTTCCTAAGGACAAGTTCTTGATCCCTCATAATGACAGAAAGCTAAAGTAATCAATGCGCTACTAGGTAACTGGATACTTACCAGTCTCTCTTCTGATGGTGCGAAGGAATGGTTCTCTGCTAGATGTTCTCCATTGATGCTCGCTATTGGCAGATTCGGCACTTGGATCAGCAGTAGCTACATCCATATCAGCCACGATTAGTGAGACCATCTTAAATGTCTACAATCTATGTATTCTAAGAGACATACCCAGTATTCTTTCTGAAAACCACTTTGTTTTTTTCAATTCTACCAATCTTGTTCTTTCGAAGTGATCAAATCATTATTCAGTACTCATGACTCAGTGTATATCTATACTTTATGTTATTTTTTCAATAAAGCACGATGATAAAATGTATTTTATGCCACATCCATTTATCAAGGTGACTTTTCAATGAGATTATACTGTATTATATGAACTTTTATCCAATATATCATGTAGATCCAAAGGAGAAAAAGAAACTTTCCTTTTCAGATACCTCATAATACTGGTTATAAGGAATTTCCCACTAAGGTACAGCTGTACATTAAGGAAAATATCATAAAGCAGCAAGAGTAGGCTCAGAATACCTGCTCATGCAATTTTTATCTTATACACATTTTCAGTGATAGAATACTGATGTCTGTGCATAGCTTTAATTATGGAGTTAGATAATACCCAACAAGCACCATAATTACTATCACTTGACCCGAGTAACTGGGAAAAGAAAGTATAATAACAGACACAAATCTACAAGGATCTCAATAATAATAATAATAATAATAATAATAATAATAATTTGCTCAGATGCTATAACTGAACTAGGTAATAATCCTGAAGTCTATTGATTAAGGGAGAGACTTCTTTCCCTTAATAGGGAGATTACCATAGGAAGATTACCACAACATACTTCATGTATATGCTCTAAATTTTCTTCTGTGTCCTCAGTGGAGGTAAAGTAGATATTTGCTACAATAACCATGAGGTGAAGAATAAAAATGGTACATCTTTTAGGAGTTTCACAACACTGGCTTCAAGTTAATCTCTGGTGACTTACTGTATGTCTATTGTTTATTAGTGACTGAGGGACTGGCTCAGGTGACATCAGGAATCAGGGTAAGGTACAGTTGGAGGTCAAAACCATGTAACTATGTACCACATGAGTCTGCAGAAATGTGGGCTTTTGTCTCTTTCTGAATGCAGAGTTGGATTAAACTGTTGATAAAACTCAACTGCCACATTTTTCTTAATCTCAGAAAGAGATATCTTAAAGGCAAGAGATAATAAAATCCTTTATGATCCTAAGACTAGAGGGAGAAAGGAGGAATTGGTTTTCTTGTAATCCAGTGAAAACTGGAACGAGTAGTAGAGGACAGAGACAGGGTGACAAGAGCAGGACATGAGCAGAAGGGGAAGGCACAGGCATCCCTCCTTGCAGGTTCTTTCACCTTGTACTGCTTCTCCTTTGCTGTGTGCACCAGTCACAGCCAAGGAGTATTGCAGCTTTACTTCTAGCAGTCTGTAAGATCCACCATCTGTGCACAAGGAAGGCAAAGAATGATGGGAGTGGATGGAGTCAAAGCAAAGGAAAGTAATGGTTGAAAACCACAGACACGTGATCTCTGCCACTGGAGTAAAAAAGGTGAACAAGTTGTTGTTGTTGTTTTTTTAAGGTGCTTTTTCGGGGACCCAAAAATTCACTAAACATGTCTTAATGATGACAGTTGAAGTGGAAAAAATATTTACTTTTCTAAAACAAACATGAACAAAACAGCACTAAACCAAACTTGAACTATGTTAGAGATCATGTAGGCTGAGATTAAAATATATAAATATATTATATTATATTATATTATATTATATATATATGTTCAACATTTCTGTGGATTATACATGCATGTTTAAATATCACAATATTTCTCTGTTGTGAGAAATTGTCAGTATAAATAAGGATCAAAATGTATAATAGATACTGCAAAAAGGGAAGATCATGTTGAAATGAGAAGGGGGACAAAAGATGTGGAAGGTAAAAAGAAAGAAAAGACAAAACTAGAAGAAAGATAATGGAAACAAAGTTTTGGTAAGTGAGAAGCAGAAAAGTTGAAGGGAGAGGAGGAGAATGGGGGAGAAACAAGATATATCCTGTACAGGCACAAGGTCCCTGTAATGAGTGTTATCATTATGAATATCTAAAATGTACCGATAATATTTACCAAAAAGGAAGGCAAAACAGCCAACAGATCAAGTATAGAGCACAATTGTAAAAAGGTATTCCTAAGTATGTAAAACTACAAAACAATTTATTTTAGTATTAAATTACAACAGGGAAATCTGTATATTTTGTGACACAAGGCAGGGAAAAGAAGATCAAGGCGATGTTTTGGTCAAACACAATCTCTGGGATTTTTATATAAAGCTAAAAATAAATGTGTTTCTAGGCAGGAAAAAACCTCTTACATTTCTTCCATCATGGGAATCCTCACTCAAGTATGTCTTGAGCAGAGATGGATTGGAATTAGAGTAACAGTTTTCCTTTGGTCAAAGTGTGAGTCCCAGGATGTCCGAACAATAAACCTGACAATATCTACAGAGTACTTTGAAGAAGTCAGATTCTTTGCAGTGAACAACACAGAACACATTCCAGAGTGTTCCCTTGAGTTCGACCAAAGCTTCCTGGGGCACTAAGAGAGCTCAGCATGTCTTTATTTCTTAGTTAAAAACATATGGGGTAAGAATTCTGAGGAAAGCTTCTGGTGACAGGGAGTGTGTAGCCAACTGAAAATAGGATCTGAAGCAAGAAGATTCAATTTTAAATGAGGTTTTGCCCTTAGCAGCTGTTACTAAGTCTCCAGGATTTTTCTATGTGTGTCCTGCGTAAATAGGACTCATGTGACAGTGTGCTTGTTTGAGGTTATGATTAGATACAATGATTTGAGAAATATATTGGAAGCATATTACTAAATGCACGCACTACGTATTTTTATTCATAAACTTATAGAAGTAACAAAGGCTCAGATTTTGTGTTAGTGATGCATGACATTCACGGATGAAGAAGAGACTTGAGATACCCAATAGCATCATTTAGGGTTACACAGACAGAAAAACCAAACACTAAGGTTTTCTGCAAATTTACATTCTATAAGAACTTTGGGAGATAAAAGAGCTACTTGTAGATCAGTGATTTTCACAATGTGGTCCATGGAATACCTGACTTAGAGTATGTGGGTATTTAGTTAAAAAGCCAGTTAATGGGCCTCGCCCAAGTAACAAAGTCAGAATCACGGGGAAGTGCATATGGTTTTTCTTAACTGCCAAGTGATTCATGGACACTCTGAAAGTCATGAGTTTCTTTTTATACAGAACGTTGCAGTGAATGAGTCAGAAAATCTGGCTCTGATGATTGAGTCCTGGTAGTCCCTTGGATGTTGCATTGACTGTTTGACTTCCATAGATTTAAAAGAAGGTTAAAGTTTGCTTCCATTTACAAATTTGTGATATGACTTAGGAAAAATGCAGAGACAGAGTGCATATACTTAATATAATGACAAAAATGTAGCTCCTCTGCTAGATGCTTTTCATTGTGAGCAGTGCACTTACACACATCCTTCTACAGAGGGCAGTGTGCATCCCTCATTCCACTCCTGAAAACACAGGCTTGAATTCCCATTAAGTGACAGAAGTATGCAGGTTTTCTGCCGAACACTTACTATATAAAGAAAATGCCATTCGTGCTTCAAAAATTTCATTGTATGTGTTTTGCGGGAAAAAAAACCCTGCAGCCTTCTTAGCCATCCAAAAATTATGTTTAATACTTGCAGAAAGTACTTGTGACCAACCAGGTTGATCCTTTTGTGGGCTTTATTACACTCTTGTGTTATTAAGTTTTATGTATAACTGAAGTCTTGTGCGGTTTCTCTCTTTTCCTATGTAAGTGTTTGGTAGAGCTTGAGGAAAGAAAAATAAAGAGTGGAAATAAAATACAAATAGTAATATGTTGACATCAGTTCAGTGAATAACTCCTAATAAAGACTTACTATGTATGTGACTGTAGGAAGCCACTTAGAATACCTGAATTTAAGTTTCCTTATTGGTTTAATTGGAGATAAAATCAAATACTTCACTTGATTTATATATGATTGAAATTGTATAAATATGTTGAATACAACATAATTTATATACATGAACTTTCCTTTCTTTACCATTTTTAGATATATATCCTTTATTTGTCTTACAATGTATTCCTCCTATTACTGAGCTAACTTAAATATGATGAACAATTTTGGGGTACATATCATAAACAGACATATAGGCTTGTTCTTATCCAATGTCATTCAGATCTGTGACAGTCACTAAAACATTTCACCTGGATTTTACCCAGGAACTTCACTGTCAAGTTAGTAAAGGTAAATACCATTGTTCTATGGGCTGCTATTAGGTATCTTGCATGACTTATTAGTAAAATGATTCTGCAAGAAATTATGACCCTCATTTTATAGCATTGTTCAGGGGGCCTGCTCATTAACTCAGGTGTTTAAGTGCCTGCTGAAACAAAGCCGTCAGGCTCAGGATGCTGTGGTTCGATCCCCTCATCCTCAAGCCAAACCAGATCTGCCCTGTAGGCAACCTGAACACCTCCCTCCCCCCAAAAAAACCCTCATTGTTCCATGACTAAGGGACATAGATCATAAGACCAAGGCCATAAACAGACTGCAAGCAAGCTGGGGCATGAATGGACAGCTTCTATTCTTCTACATTCTTTGTCTCCACTAGACCACATCAATGCCTACTCTAAAGCCAGATTAAAATATTTTTCCCTTAAATTTATTTCTTTTGGTCTATTTCCTATTTCAGAGAAAGTAAAAGGAATTCACTCAGTCACTCAAGAAGGAAACTTGGGCAGTGTCCTCAGAACTCCCTTGTTTTTATTTGTTCTCTAAACACTAAAATTTTATTAATTTAGAATCTTCACAGTTAAAAACTTGTTCAAACACACAACTTCTACCTTAGGAAATTCAGGTTCTCATATCATACATTTGGTTGGTAAAAAAAAAAATCATTTCTCCAAACCCAATGAAATTCTCTCATGACTTTATCTATGCTCATACTTCCAGAACATTTCCAGAATAATCCTTCTAATGCCTAAATTGATGTTAAATTATATCACTGTTCCTAATCTAGTCTTGTGTCCTCATCATTATAAAAAGAGCCTCCACTTCTAAGATTCTCCTTTATAGTGTTTTGCTACCTTCTTGTACTATAGTGCATTTCCCACCATCTGATCTTGATAACAAGCCTCCTCTCTACACCTGCCTTAAACATTATCCTACGCTCTTGGAAACACCAGCACAGACTCAAGACACTCAGGCTACATCTTCAATGGATGGTTCATTAATCTCCAGTGAGAGCAAGCACCTCCTCTGCCTTGAGGAGACCTACATCATCGCCCCAGAACTGTGCCTATTGCTTGCTGCATGGACCCCTTTCTGGCCTATTGCATTTCCCTTGAGGAGAGGGGTAGAAATTTTGATCATTTTTAATATCTAATAGCCCAAATCAGCACACATATGTAGTAAGTGTTTATGAAAGGCTAAATAAATGAGTGAATAACATTATCCTTTTGGGCCAGAACAAGTGAGTGAGAGGCATAGCTTCATGAAAGGCTTATAAGCCCACAAGGATCAGGTAAGGTCTCTGATACATTCAGTCTGCTTAGGCAGTTGAACAAGGTCAAGTTCATGATCAGTTGTGTCTCACCTTCATTTTCTACTAACGTTATGTAAAAAATGAGGCCATCTATCTCTTGAATGAATCTAATGAATTTGATTCCTTTGTGTGGATTTGAAATATGTAACTGACCAAAAAGGAAGCCAGATATTTCTACAATAGTTTTTGGATATATATATATATATATATATATATATATATATTATGCCACCTTCATGGAAAACCTTGAGGCTATAACCCTCAATGTTTACCTTACAAAGCTCTGCCTGGAAACATCAGCATTGAAGACTGAGGTACAGAAATTATTTGTTCCTTTAAAGAACACTCACTTTACTACTTCAATAAAAAGAGAAAAATGAAAAGGAATAACAGAAAGCTCTGGTAAATGGAAAAAAAAAACTGTTGCTTTAGTTATGACTGCTTTCAGCAGAATATAAAAGAAACTGACTGCAGGGGCTTAATCAAACAAGGGTTTATTTTTCTCCCATAAAAAGAGGCAGATTAGGGCTAGTGTAGCAGTTCCTTCAGGTTAGTAGTGACTCAATTTCCCTTTTCTTCTCCTGTACCTCTCTAGTGTTGGTGTTTTTGTTTGTTTTCATGGTCAGCAGGCTGTTCTGCCTCTGGGCAACACGTCTGCAGGACATGTTCCTTTTCATTTTTTCACAGACAGGAATGAGAGGAAAAAGAAAAAGAATGCGTGTGGCAGTTCAATTTGTCTCCTTTTACTAGTAAAGTAACTTTACTACTCACGACCATGGTGACTGCAAAGAAACCTAAAGGAAACAACTTTATAACCTTGTAACCACCACAAATGTATGTTCCAGATATGTGGGGGAAATAAGAAAGATAAAAGGATAACACCAGTATATTTCAGGATCTGAGGTGGTCCCAGACAGCGAGACTGAAGGAAATACATGAGGATTCTCCAGATTTCTTAGAGTTCTCACCTTTCTGAAGCAAATGGTACTTACATAGTCCCTAACAAGTTTCTATACTGCGCTGCATATATGCTAGAGTCTTGTTGAATCCACTGTACATTTTAGACTGGATTAATGTCTGTAATCTCTTAAGTAGCCTTTAACTGTTTGAGTTTTTCCTTGTCCCATCTCTTCTGTAATGTACAATAATAATAATAAAGTTCCTAAAATATAGTCTCATTATATTACTACCTTCCATAAATCTCTCCTACGAAGTCTATTTTGTTGGAATGGCCTCTAATACTCCTGACTACCCTTTATTATTTGTTTCTAGTGTTCTGTAACAGCCTCATTTCTCATGTCTGCTTGCCTCACACTTCGACTCTGGCTGTACTGGATGACTTCTAGATGCTAACTTTCTCAGTGTGCCTCTGTTTTTTTGGGCCTCTGAGCCATTCTTTATCACCGTGACACTTTCTACACAATAATTCCTCTGCTTCCTGGAACACACGGCCTGTAGTCTCCTCGGCTCTCTAACACTTTGCCTTTCACCGTAATTCCATATTATAATTCTAGATTTCTATGTCCATATCTCCCTCTGCAATAGAGGATATGAATTGTGAAAGCAAGGCTCAGTTGGTCTTTTTATAACTGCACTCATTTGCCAGTGCTTCAGCTCACACAGAATAATTGCTCGGTGTACATTTGCTACATGACAAGTAAACCCACTTTCTTTGTGTGTTTCATTATCTTTTGTAGTCTCAACTGGAATAAAAATGGAGAAAGTACAAGAAGATGGGAACTGGGAAAAGAGGTGGCTCCACTTCTCCATCGCTACAACAGTGGCGGTACCCAGGTTTATTTTAGTAGCAGAAGTAAAGACATGCTTTAGTGTGCTCTCTGCACACTATTTATTTAACGGGGCTTTCTTTCCATGATTTTTGTTGTTGTTCTTCTTGTGCATTAGGCTGTCTCTGACATTTACTTGAATCAACTTGAATTGCAATCACGTTTGGTGTGAAAATAGTGGGAATAGAGAATGATAATTTCCCTTGAACGCACATTTTCCTTATATGGATAGCGTGTTTTCACTAACTCTCTGCCTCTGACTGAACAACCTATCACTGCTGAAGATGTTCTCTGGAAAACACTGATAATCTCGTGCTTATATGTGGTAGCTTCACTTAGCATATGAGAACTTAGCTCGCTGTGTGTATTTCTCATTACTGTATATGAAAAATAGTTACACAGACTCCTTCAAAGTGGAATTGCTGATTATTATCATTAAACGGTAAACCATGTCTTCTAGACATACAGGGAAATATCTTACATAACTTGAAAAAGTGTCTCAACTAAGATATTTACAGTAGAGCTGAAGTTTATTCTCTTTAAAAGAATATTATGGCTTGCATTTAGATGTTCCCCCAATGCTTCATGCAAGGATGGGGGTACTTTTTCAGAGGTGGCTGGGCCTTGGGTCTTGGTGGCACAATGCTAGGATCAAGGGCAACAGAATTAAGGGTGTGAGCATTGCCTTCCCCAAATAGCATAGATAAGATATAAAAGACAGAAAAAGCTGTGGCTGTCCCTTGTTGCTTTGCAACATTCTGCCCACCATGAACTTTTTCTCCTCGGCAATGGCTTTCTCCACATGCCCCCTGTCTTGGGGCCAGCCAATCATAGACTGAAACTTCTAGAAACTGTGAACTAATAAATCTTTCCCCCTTTAACTTTGAGTGTCAGGTATTTTTACCTCAGCAATCAGAAAAATAACTAGTACAAAATTTGGCCCCAGAGAATTTGGGTCCTTGCTGTGACTGTGCCTGACCATTTGGCTCAGGAGCTCTTGGAGCTGGCTGGTGGAAAGGGCAGGAGTTCAAAAAGGTTTGGAGATGCCAGCTGAAAAAGTAGAGCTTGAAAAAAAATGCCAAGCATTTCAGAGAAAGACAACAAGAAAAGCAGCCTGAGGACATCACAAGAAGCATCAAGACTCCACTCTCTGTATTCTCAAAATTACAACAGTGAAAGACTGTTTTGGGAAAAGAGCACCAGAGCCCCAGGCTCTAGAATACCAGTAGGATTGGGATGTTGTTCCCTGGGATTTTGTGCCCAGGGACCCTTACACCCCAAAGGAAAGGGAGCCTGACTGCTGGGGACTGAACTGTGCAGGGTTTAATTTGCTCACCACAGGAATCTCTGGCTTCCTTGGAAAAGCTCATATTCACAGCCTCTGTAGGCAAGATAGGGCTATAGCTGACTCTAATTCAAGAGTAATAAACTGCAAATGTTAGAGAGGACAGTTCTCTTAATTAGGAAGATATACTGCAGAGAATGCCGTTCTGTAACCTCGCAAGGCCTGCTCATTTTCATGAGCTTTCGGGTCAGATGTGCCCTCTACTTGCATCCTCCTCAATGTTTAGAACACAATAAATGCTTTCAGCCCAGGAAGTCTTTGTTTCAGCTCTAAGAGAGCTCTGACCTTCCTAGGATCCCCAAAAGCCGTATTTGCACTGTCTTTGTTTAATTCTTTTCCATATGTTTGTCTTTTAAGATCCAGAGCTTGGCCAGCCCCCAATATTTGACTATTACTCTAGGTGGCAGCAGACGTTGGGATCATTCACATGGTGCTGCTGTTAGGCACAAATAGAATGTATTAGCAACACAAGACACGTGCACAATGTGGGGTCATGAAGGGTTCCACCCAGATTTCTGAACAAAGCTTGGGAGGCCAGGCTGTGTGCCCCTGAGAGGGCAGATTATGGCTGTGAAGGTGAAGCTGATGATGCAGCGGAAACCCCAAAAGATTGGAGAAGCCAGAAATGTGGATTGTCCAAGAAAACCTGCAAAGAGTGAGCAAAATCAGTCAAAGAATAAAGCCATGAGAGCTACAGTCAACCAGAAGTGCCACAGGGACAGTCACCCAAGCCATGTGGAATTCACAGTTTGCCATAGATTGTAAGGTCTGGCAAGTGCTAGAAGTGAAACTATGGAATTTAATGTAGGCCCTGATGGATTTGGGTCTTAATTTGTTTCCGCTCTTTGATATTTCCCTGTTTGTAACTTTTGACATGGAATGTCTATCTTATGCCATTAAATGTTGGAAGTATTTAACTTTCATTTTATTTGTACAGGAGCCTGAAGCTAAGAGTTGGCCTTAAATCTCAGAGGAAACTTTGGACTTGTACTCTTCAGCAGTGTTTAAACTCTGGCAGCTCTTTACACTTTGGGAACTCTTAGAGATGAACTAAATACCCTTTACATAAAGGAATGTGTATGCCAGTGTTGAAATGTTTCTGTTTGTGTTTATATGCCCCACCCCTAGCCCCATGTGGTCACAGCTGGGGCTTCTTCAGGGTTGACAGGATCTAGAATATGTAATACTGGGATTGACTCATGGTGCAATGTAAGGCTCAAGGGCACTAGGATTAAGGGTGTGAGTGCTACCCTAAGTACCCTGGAAAAGAAAAGGGGCAGAAAGATGCTGTTACAGTCCTTTGCTTGCTTCCTTGTTCTGTATTCTGCTTGCCATGGACACATTCTCCTCTGCTATGCCCCTATGACATGACAGCCTGTCTTGGCACCAGCTGATTATGGACTGAAACCTCTGTGAACTGTGAATTAAATGAGTCATGCATTGCCCCTTTCACTTTGGGTGTGAGGTATTTAGTTTCAGCCATGAGAAATGTAACTAAAACACAAAGTACACTGTAAATGCAATCATTCATGTCATAAATTTTCTAGAGAT
>NDGM011160598.1:0-11305 GCA_002564305.1 Octomys mimax | reverse complement strand
TGGCAAGCGCAACGGCCTGAGTTCAATCCCCGGTTCCACCAAAAAAAAAAAAAAAAAAAAAAACTGATATGAGGGAACAAGCTCTGCTAAGCTAATACTCTTTTTCTCATGCCTTCATCATCCTTTAGCTTTTATTAGATAATGGCAAGTGTAGGAAGGAGATTCTCATCATGCAGTAGGTCTGGACTGTGGGCTGGAAGTTTGCATTTCATCCCTGCTCTTAAGTAACACACTGTCTAATTGAGAAGTAGGCACAAAAACTATATGCAATGGGAACAGGGTAGCTCAGCGGCATAAGTGCTTGCCTGGGAAGCATAAGGTCCCGGGTTCAATCCCCGATACCGGAAAAAAAAGTAAAACCAAACTATATGCAATGTTATGAATAAAACGCACTCAATAATTTCAAATGTAACCAGGTGTTAGAGCATATGCTTGTAATCTCAGCTATGCAAAAGGCTGAGGCAAGAGAACTGAAACTTTGAAACCAGCCTGGGGAATTTAGCAGGATCTTATTTCAAAATAATATAAAAGAACTAGAGATATGGCTCAGTGGTAGAGTCCTCGCATAGCAATCACAAGGCCCTAGGTTCAAGCTCCAGCACTGCAAACAACAACAATCATGATACAAATATAAAATTTACAGAAAAAACAAACTCAGTTCCAAGGGACAGAGAAAGCAGGAGTCAAATAGCATTGTACTTTCTTACATGTTCACATGTATTTAAGCAACTAAAAACCCTGTCATTTCTACTACAATGTTGCTTAAAATAGAAGAACAAAACACATTATGTACCAACTCCCCAAATGAATGAAATCGTGTACTAATAAAAATTAGTAGACATTTTTAAATTTTTTTTTTTTTTTTTTTTTTTTTTTTGCAGAGCTGGGGATTGAACTCAGGCCCTTGCGCTTGCCAGAGAAGCGCTTACTCCACTGAGCCATCTCCCTGGCCCCTCCGACATTTTTAAAATTTTAAAAATTAAAAGAATACATGACAAAATAGTGGATTCAGGTTGTAGCTTTTCATATTCTTGCAAGCAGGTCAGGACTGAAAGTACAGACAGTCCTCATATATTAAGCATTTTTACATGAGGAATGCTTCTTCTTACACAGCAGCAAGCATCTTCAAGGATATACATTCTATACAACAATTGGTCATTTGGCATAAATCTGGGCTTAATATTCAAGGTTTTTAGTAACTACTCAATACAGACAAAAACTATGCTGAAGAGGAAAACTCTGAAGAGAGCCAGAATGAGAACCCTGATGCTCTCAGATGAGGACACACACTGGGATGAGAAATTCATCAAAGATCTTGACTCTTTCCCTAACAATTTACTTTTATGATCCCAGAATAGGGAAGTTTCATTCCACCACTCTGTACACAAGAAGGGCATCTAAGTTGGTGTTGTAGAATTTGGAAAATCTTTGAAATGTAGGAAAAAACCTGAAGACGCAAAGAAAATAGCTACTTACCAAGTTCACCAGAGGCCCCCCAGAATTCCCGTGCTAAAGACACAAGTTGAAAAAGCCATCAGTAAAGCCAATAAATACATTTCTCCACACCATTTATACACAGTTCCCACTGAGCTTTACCAGAGTCAGCCAGGTCTACTGAGTTCTTCCCCCAAGGCAGGCAAAATGCTGCCACCTGTCAGCACCAATATTGAAGTCAGTACTGATAAGACCAACTGTAAGAGGGCTCCACATTCTACATGGGGGCTGACCTCTATGATAAACACCTAGGAAACTATCCAAAAGCGGGGATGGCAATTATCACATCAAACAGGCTCAGCTCTAACAATGTGGCATTCCATTCTTCTCATAGGGATCTAACTGCCCTCTAGATCTGCCCAAAGGCCAAAGAAAGTTTCCTCCTCACTGAACACTACCAGTACCTTGGGGCTGAGGTCAGACTTCCTCTGGGACTTACATTGATGATGGCATCAGTCTGGATATAGTCCATGTCTGAATCCTTCAGCCCCAGTTCTTTGCCTTCTCGCTGTGTGGTGCTGACAATCCCTGCGGTCACTGTGTTCTGCAGAGAAAATGGGCTGCCCAAGGCCACCACAAACTCTCCAGCCCGAAGGTCAGATGATCTTCCCAGCAACAGAACAGGAAGGTCAGTCTACACATGGGGAAGGAAGGGTGAGGAGGACAAGGGAGAAAGAAAAAAATCAAGACCAAGTGAAAGAATGTTTGCATGTAATAAATGTGTGACACTATCTTCTATCATTCGGCACTTATCTAAGAAGTCCACCCTCCCACACCAGATCTACAGCTGCTTCTTCCTTAAAGTCCAACTATCATCAAGTTCTCACTTGCTGCAATGATTAAGATAATCTCTAAGGTGAAAAATGATTACTTTATAGAAATTACTATTAGCAAACCAATGAGGTAACTGATGGGTATAAATTGACATTAGTGATTCACTTAACACCATTATAGCTCATCAGGTGACAGTCAAAACAAGACACAAAAAAGGAGATCAGCCAGATCAGTGCTTTTCAAACTGTACTGTGCACATGAAACACCAGAGTTTTATCAAAATACAGATTTGAGTCAGTAGGTCTGGGTAGATTCTAAGATTCTACATTTCTAAAAAGCTCTCAGATCACATATCCACCCTGCTGGTGTGCAGACCACACCTGATGTAGCAAGGATCTCCAAGTGTTCCTTAGCAGCTTGCAGCCCACTGCAGTAATTTCTGCTCTTTCATGCAGAGAACCTATTTTTTCCCACAAGTGGTATCTGCTGAAGGAGAGGAGAGCAAGGAAGGGGCAAGGGAGGGGAAACAGGGAAGAAGGAAAGGAAGAGACTGCTGCAAAAATATGAAGTCAGGGATATAGAAATAGGTGTGGAAGAAAATGAAAGTATGCGAAGAACAGAAAGGAACTAGAAGAAAGCATACACTAGATAGAAAAGATCTGCCACTGTGGGAAAGAGCAGCACACATGAACATCCTCAAGTATGCAGTCAAACTAAGCCCTAAGAAACTCACATTTGGCTCAATCTTAATTAGTGCAAGATCCAATTTATGGTCAATGTCCTTGACAGTGGCTTCGTATTGGACCCCACTCTGGAGCTCCACCTGGATCCGCTGCTGGTTAGTGAGGACATGAGCATTGGTAACAATGAGTCCATCTTCAGATACTATGAACCCAGAGCCACTGGATGCAGGAATGTCCTTGCTGCCGAGATGTGACCTGTCTCGATACGACACCAGTGTAAACAGAAGGCAGGAACATTAGAGGGGTTTCCATTCAGGGGTTTTCCTACATGCGTGTGAATCACCAGACCCTCACATCAATTGAACATAACCCCATTACAACTTTCTGAGACTTTTTATTTCTTTCTTTCTGAGACTTTTTACAGTGTTATTTCCTGCCTGTGTTTTCATCTTCTTCACGCATGAATGAACCAGTACATGTCATGCCCTGACCATCCCTGCTACAAAGAGGCCAGCCTTAATCCTAATACTTTGGGTGTCCCTAGAGCTACCACCATGCGGAGGAACCAGGGAGGGAAGCAAAAGGGTCTGGTTTTGATGCAGCTCTCACTACCAAGCAGTCCTCTGATGCAGGGAAATTAATCCCAAGCTTTGGGCCTGGGTCTCCTTGCATGCAAACCAGGAATGGTGCTTGGCAGGACCCTCAGGAGGCCTGCTAGCTCCTACATCTGGCCTTCAATTTTGTCTGTGAAAAATAAAGGAAAAAAACCCCAAAAAAACAGCCACTCAAGTGCACAGGAGCAACTCAGATTTGGAAGCTAGAGCCCTGTGTGCCTCTGTTCTTTAAAGCACCTTGAACACACACACACACACACACACACACACAGAGTCAGTGCTGGGCATCACCTGGGCTACCACTGCTCAGATGTGCACTGAGCTACATTCCTGCAACCTCTTTGTGTCCCAGATCTCTTCACGGAGGTGTTTGCAGATTTTAGCATTTAATGATGCTTGCAAAAGGCCTGGAGCAGATGGGTGAGACTGACCAAGAGGCCTAATAAGCCTCTAGCTAGGGTCATTCTCCTCCTGCCACTTTACCTGCGAAACAGCTGCAAGTGAACCACTGCTGGCGCCACCTTCTCCACCACCGCAGAGATGAAGTTGTACTTATTCCGCAGCCAGCCTGTTCTTCCAGTCCCTGCGAAGAAAGTGCGGTGCTGCACTGCCCTTGCCCTCAAAGGCCTCTGCCCCTTCCACTCTCCTTTTTCTTCCCCCCACCAGGCTCCCCTATTCTTTGAGAGAATTAGGCCTATCAGCCAAGTTGGAACGATTAAAAAAGGAAGACAGCGTTCAAAAGATGAATGGGATGGGGCGTAGGGGTGAGGTTAGCAGGCCAGGAGTGCCAATAAAACACTGGAGATGTACATATTCCCTGGGTGCATATTTAATTACTATGTATCACAGACATATGCCAATAAAGAAAAATGCACGCGGGAAATATGTGGCCCATAATAAAGTATATCAAGTGTATACCAAAAAAGGAATAAAAGATGCATGGGGCGAAACTGCCGGTAAAGGATACTAATTATTGGGAAAGAAAGAAAATGCAGAACAAGACCGAGGAAATGCGACAGGGGCAGACAAATGAGGAAGGGCCGCGGGGTGCACAGGCCGGGGTGGGGGGGTGGGGGATGGGCGGTGGTCGCCCGGCTTCTGCGCCGGAGCCCCACAGCTCCTCAGGGTCCCCCAGCGCCATGCCCGACCCTCGCTCACCTGGGCCCCCGCAGGCGCCCTTCTGCACCGGCACGGCCGGGAGCGCGCCCCGGACGCGCGCCGCGCGATTCTCCGCCCGCAGCGCGCACAGACTGGGGTAGGTGCGCCCGTCGCTCCCGCACACGGCCGCGCCCTCCGCCGGGCAGCCGCAGGTGGAGCGGCCGCGCTCAGGCCCGGACGCCGGGAGGCACTGCAGCCCCGCGGCACACGGCCGGCCCCGAGCCCCGCCGCAGGCTTCGCCCTCGGCCGCAGCGCACACGCGGCAGCAGCGGCAGCGATCGAGCACCGGCGCGGAGCCCGCCGAGCAGGTGGGCAGCGGGGGGCAGCGCGTCGGCTCGCACACTGCGGGGCAGGGTATCGAGGCCCTGGAGCGTCGGGCCAGGCCGCCTGGCACGGGAGCCTCGAGCAGCAGCAGCCACAGCAGGAGGACTTGTCCGTGGCCGAGCCCAGCGAACTGCAACCGAGGTCCCCTCATCTTGCTCTTTTCTTCTGTTTTTTCTAGTTACTTCTCTGAGCTCACAACTGGGCTAAAATAAGCAACACTTCCTAGCAGAGATGTCAGTCCCAGACTTTTAAGGAGCAGAGCCTGGCAGTCCTCTCCATCCACACACCCATGCCTCCCCCAATGCCCGTCTTGCCCCGGCCCAGGGCCAGGGCCACCCCCAAAGGGAAGTCCAAGCCCTGTCCTGAGCAGGGCCCTACCTCTTGAAAAGCCCTAAAACCAATAACAGGACGAGTGACAAGAGCAGTCATCCACCCAAGGCCAGAAGGTCACATAAGGAAAACACACAACCATATTTCAGCACTGGTTTTATTACAAAACAAGCAACAAAACAGTTTTAGAAAATTATCTTTGCTACATAGCAATTAACAGATCACAGAAAATTAGAAGCATAAATTTCCATGCACTCAGCTCGGGACTCAAAGCAGGTCACTTCACAACTGAAACATACTGGTTCAAAACCATCGCAAGCGATGGGGAACGGCTCAAAATGCATGTTTTTGCAGAACATTCGCTTTACTCACTTTACCTAGTGATAGAAAGAGGGAAAACAGGTCTAAGGAGATAAAAGATGTTGGTAGAACATAGTTAATGAACATACCCATTTCTGACATGTTCAAAGTTAACAAACAATGCTGATTTGGGAAACTTAATTTCCAACATGCTGTTAATGCTGTCCTATGTCGTTTATCTGGTTAACACTAAAAACAAACCTATCAAATTCCGTTGCTCAACTACTAAATCTGATACTACGCATCAGGTCATTTCAGTTCATAGCAAGAATATTTATATTCAGAAAGGAAAAATTATTTTGCTCCAAGTAAAGTGAGAAACTGGACATTCACTGTACTTCTCACAGCTGGCGGGCATTCGAGGCAGAAGCAGAGTGTGGTTCTGCTACCATGACCTGAGGCGCTGTCCAGAGTGTTCCTTCCTTATCACTCAGGTCTCACAGGAAGCAAAAGGTGAACTATTTTCTCCAACCACCACTTACCCTTGAGTAAGCAAGTCTATCAGTTTCCAGGAACAGATGGTAAATAGCTCCCCCAAGGAGAAGCCCACCAGGAATACTGTGGCACCCAGGCCTGTGACCACTTCAGAACAATTATGGAAAGAGCAACTCAGACATGGTTTTCATTCCACAAAGAAAATGCAATGTCTTTTTCAGTTCCTTTTTTTTTTTTNTTAACTTGGATTTATTCCAGAACCCATGTGCTTAACCACTCACCTGTCCTGAATCCATACCTTATTTTCTTATTTTTTTTCCATTTTGTTCCATTTCATATAATTAAAAGCAAATGCTTCAATTACCTATTCACCATCTTTGGCTCACATTAAAAGACAGTGGTTTATAACTAGTCAGAAGGTTAAGAAATATGGACAGAAAAAGAAATTCTGAAATAAGATTAGGAATGTAAATGTTTTTAGGCTTCAAAGTGGATAAACATATTTTTCTGATATTAGAATGAAATTAACTGTGTTCCACCTTGGGATGTCCAAGTATTTGCTTCTTAGAGTCCTTGTTTCCCCTTCACTAATCCAAGCTGGATTATGTTTAATTTAAAATACTCTTAAAATAGACCTTACTGAATAAGAAACCTATCAGCTCACCATAATCACCAATTAATTAGCAGTAGTATTGCAGAGTATATTTGGGAGAGAAAGAGAGAGATTTTCACAATTTAAACACGAAAAGATGACATCATTTCCATGAGTCAGGGAATGTTTAAAGAGCCTTCTAAAGTTTCTGGTTTATTTTCATTACATCCACATTTCATGGCCACTTCTGTTGACCAGCTCAAGAAGTTCTGGGGGCGGGGGAAAGCAAAATAGGAAGGTGCAACCCGAAACAAAGACTTCAGGAATTTGGAATGGCTTCTTAAAAATCAGGTTATTTTAAAAGTAGGTTATAACCTTAAGCATTCATAAATAATTCTCAAACTAAGAATTTCTGAGGACAAAAGTATACAAGAGTTTCATTTGTAAAAGAAAGGGAAAGTGGAGAGGAGGGGAGAGACTTCATAGATTTTCTTTTCTAGGTCAGGACTACAGGACAAACTGAAGGGAAGGAACACTCCGGTGTAGTGAAGGCAGAAAAAGCTGCGTGTGACCCACACTTCAAAGGCCACGTGGCCCAGGACAAACATCCTTTCCTTCAAACACGAATGACCCTTTCATGGAGTTTTCACTTCTATACCAGATGTGGACACAAGGAGGAGTAGGGATTTACCCACAAACAAATGCTTCTCTTAGTCTCTTCCTCTAGTCATTAAGTTTTAATTTAAAATATAGTTAATTGATCTAACAAGTAAAAATTACAGATAGCAATGAGCTAAGTACTCTCTCCCTTTGGGAATCCCCCAAAGTTTCTGACAGCAAGTTACTGTAGAAGCTGGGTAGATAAATGCTCCCAAGGGCCCTGGAAATTGTGTCTTGACCAAGGGAGAAGGTTAACCCTAGAATATGAGTAGAAAAACCCATATATGGGAGCAATCTACTATGCTCTTCTACTTGAGAAATCTCTCACTAGCAAGTTTTTATGCCCAGTCTCTATTCCACTAAAGAATATAAATACCACAAGATTATCTTTGTATCTCCCCAATTCTCAGTACAGGATTTGATCATGCAAGCACACATAGCTGCATTCAACAAGCAACACAAAGGATAAAAAGAAAGCAAATCCGCAGGGTATATGCTCTAAAGCACTTAATATCAGACAAATGGTACATTCAAGGAGACTAGAACTTTTTTTGTCTGGAAAACATGGATTCAAAAAACTTAGCAGGACAAACTATCATCCATCTCATCTTAACACCTCCTTTAAAACTATTCTAAAACTCTGAGATAGAGATCAATCTGTCACACACATGAATTATATCACACACTCACTAGCCCTCCACATATTTCAAATAACACCATATCAAGGAAATGTCTGTTCTGTTCTCAACAGTCGTAGCACTTAACACTGATAAGCCCACTCTGGGGAAGGACAAAGTCACTGGACTGATGGTCTGTCACCTACATCTACAGCACTGGGAGGTTACAGATCACCAAAAGGAAACAGTAATTTCCCAAACTAGCTGATGCACTGGCATTGAACTATTCCCCAGACCTCACACGAGACACCCATCTCTTTCCCTGGGAGCCCCCTGGGGGATCTGCCCTCCAGTACCCCCAGATTCAATCACCTCCTGGAGTGGACCCCAGTCCAGCTAGAGCCTGTATCTTCTCTACCCCAACTCCTTTCAGCTGGTTTAGCTGCCACCCTCTTACTTCACAAGCCACGTAACAAGAATAGGATAAAACCAGGTGACTGGCCTAAGATCCAATGCCTGGATTGAAACAAAAGGAAAAAGCCAAAACAAGGACAAAAAAACAGAACTTGGCTAGTGGGGTAACTGGACTCCATACCACTTCCAGAGAGGAGATGCTAAATCAATCCCCCACCAGAAAGACCTTGGAAAAGTCCCACAAGAGGCAACATAGTGTCTGCTGAGTATATGCTACAGGTCAAACCTAGTAATTTTCCCAAATTAAATATACTGCATTGATAATATCAAAAAAGCCAGCTGCATGAACCCTCCCATAGGACATCCACAGGAATATGAGTGCCACAAGGGCCTCTGACCTGCAACAAGGCAGAGAAAATGAGTCCTGGCCACCTTCTGTCCAGCTCTCCCTCCCTCCCCTCCCATGCAGTGCGCCTCATCACACATCAGAGGTCCGTATGCTTTCATCATCAAGGTCAAACAGAAACGGCTTCTCCTTGGTGTGCTGGGGCTCTGATCTATGCCGTATCCGGGAGCTTGGCAACACCCCAGCAATGCTGCTCTCTGCCAGTCGGGGCAGGAACAGACAGTCCTCTGGAGTCTCTTCTGCTGGCAGCAGCTTTTCTCCAGTTTGGGGGACAGGTGTCCAAGGTTGCCAGGAACAGGCCACTGAGGGGGCTTTGCAGAGGGCTTTCTTATCTTCTGCAGGAGGCCGCCCTCGGCACAAGACAGAGTTAGGCCCACCTGTGAGGCTGGAGCTTCCAGATCGAGTCAAAGAAATGGATCTAGAAAAAGATACTTCCTAGAAACACAAAAAAGAAAAGGAAAGGAAAGGTCAGTGTTTTCGCAAAGTCCCAGGAAGAGTACCCACCCAGGATCACCATCTCACAGGTTTAGATACAGCTGTGTACAAAGATCAAACAGCAGAGCCAGCATGGTGGCACGCAGTACTCAGGAGGCTGAGGCAAAAGGACCACTGTGTGGGGGAGCAGCACAGTGTGACCCTGTCTCAAAACTAAATAAGAAGTTTGGCAAATTCACTCTACGTGAGTCAGGCTCTGCTCACAGTAAGACTTGTAAGACACATCAGAAACTCCATGTCTCTGTCCAACCCTGCCTCACCTCCTCCACCAACCAAAAAAAAAAGAAAGAAAGAAAGAAAAATTTGTACCCAAATTAGTGAAAAAGAGAAAAACAAACAAGTCAGCCTGTGGCTTCAGCTGCATATAAATCCTGGGCTTCTTGCCTACAACACCAAATAAAACACACCCGCTTAAGGAGAATTTCTCTCTCAATCGACACTGCGACACAGGAAGGAAGTGGCTGACTTACTCTGGGGTGGCACTTGAGGGCCTGGACTGCTGCCCCAATCTCCTTAATCCAGCTGTGCATGTCTTCTGGACTGTCCGCCTGCAAAACATCCACAGCGCTTATGGAGACATTTTTGGCAGTGTGACCTTAGCTTTCAAGCTTCTGACTCAATTTCAAGTCCATAAAATCACAATATTAGAGTTGGAAGGGATCTTGGAAAGCATCTAGTCCTGTGGCTGGCAGAATTCAGAGGACATTTTTTTCCTGCAGCATCTTATTTGATGCTCAATAAATAAAACAGCTCAGAGAGCTCCTCAGCCAGTCCGAGGAGGGGCAGGGGTTCAGTGCCTCATCCGCTGATGCCCCTTACCCCTTCCAGAAAACAATGGGCCCAGTTTAACATCCTGATTTTACAAACGAGGAAATTGAGGCCCCAAAGGCCAAAGCTCAAGGCTTATGGCTGGTCTAGAGTCAACTTCTCTCATCTCCAATGTCATCTTTCCATTGTGTTAATACCTGAACAGAATAATCTCACTTTTAATTCCCTTAAAACCAAACCCCTCTCGAGAATATGTGATCGTATACTTTATCTCCAGAAATAGGATTTTTCTCAAAGCACAAGCTACCTGGTCTGTCCTGCAAATCATTCAGGCCTGTAGAGCTGCAGGTCCTTGAAAAACTAAGCTTGACAAATACGCAGGACAGTGCTGCACAGTGAACACATTTTCCCCAGAAGAGGGCAGCAGCAGCTCTGTGACGAAGCCAGGACATTCTCGAGGCCTAGGCGCTGTGGGCTCGGGCTGTAAGAGGGAAGAGCGCCGCCTGCGGAGCCCTGCAGATGTTTACCGAGGACCCTTCTCGGGGTTGTGGGATGCAGCAAGCCATCAGCCAGGGGTGGGACCCAGACGGAACTCCTGACCTCCAGAAGTCCCTGCCATTCATATCCTTTGTTGCCTGACATAGTCCTGAGTCCCATCCAAACACACTAGTACATATGTGTAGGAAGGTGTGTGTACGGACACCACACTCCAACTTACACTCCCCCCACTTTTTCCATCCCCCAAAGGATCCCATCTCTGCATTTTGTCAGGATAAAATATGACCAGCTTGGATTTTTTTTTTTTTTTGAATCCTCAATTGGCAACACCTCTTACACATGCTGTATCTGATGACTTACACTTGCTCCCCTTGCTTCTTCCCAATTTGACAACCTGATGGCTTCCAAGAAAGAGCAAATCCATCCCTAGTCCAAAAAGCCAAGATTTGGTGTCCAATATCCTCTACAAAGTACTTTACTAGGAGTGAGACTGCCTGGGGCCGCGGGATCCTGAATAGACCCAGAGCGCAGGCCAGGCATGTGAGTGAGACCACCCAGGCCCCGTGGATCTTCATTTCAACCCAGGGTGCAGGCTCAGCAAGGAACCCTTCAGCAGAACCCCCTGAAAAGAGGCTAGAGGCAAGACCCACCCAGCTGATTCAGGAGCAGAACATCTTGCCAGA
>NDGM011160597.1:0-10690 GCA_002564305.1 Octomys mimax | reverse complement strand
GTACCTCAGATTGTAGAACCTTTGTCAGTGTCAGCCATGTGGATGAGTCACAGCCATTGCTTTTCCAATAATTTTTTGCCATTTTTATTTCATGCTTCATTTTATTGACCAGTATTTTTAGAACATTGTAAAATACTAAGGGAGAAACTATACTTTCTTGTTTTATTATAACTGCAATGGGAAAGTTTTTAGTAATCCACCATTAAGCATGATATTGACTTTAGTAAATGTTACATTAAAAGATTTTTTTCTTTTATTACCTTGTCACATATTTATAATATCTTATGATATCATACACAATTAATCTTAGATTTTTCAGTCTTTTTTTGTATTGGTTAGTGTTATGGCCTGTGTCTAGATGTCCTCCCAAAGGCTCATACAGTCATAGATGGACTTTTCACCGGTGGCTGGATCTACGGTGTATGAGACTGGGATCAAGGAGGTGATGCTGGGTTTGATTCATGATGTGATGCTAGGAGTAAGGCTACCCCACACTGTGTGTGAGTGCTACCTCCCCTCACAGTGAGTAGTCTGGATAATATATAAGAGACAGACAGAAAGCTTTGGTATGTCACTTGTCACTTACTGCTTACTATTTTGCTGTTTTTTGCCTATCATTAACTGTTTCTCCCCTTCCATGTTCCTCTTTTATGCCACCCTGCCTTAGAGCCAGCCACCCATGAACTAGAACCTTACAAACTCTGAGCCAAAATAAACCTTTCCCAGAAAGAAAGAAAGAAAGAAAGAAAGAAAGAAAGAAAGAAAGAGCACATGACAAGCTTCTCCAAGAGACTGATAAGTGCACCATTTTCCAATCCAGAGCCAGGAAGCCATACTCAACGTGAAGGACCAGAAAACCCTCAAAATGAACCACAGCCTCCTCAGTGATGAGGTCCTGAGCTCCTCTTCCAACAAGAACAGGCAAGTTCATCAGGAAATCCAGCATGACAAGGTCCTCTGGCAGAACAGCCTAAAAGAACCAGCATCTCCCTGATAGTTTCCGAACAGCTTCTAACCTTCTTCCTCTCCAGTTCTGCCTCTTATGATGCCACCAACAATTCTCAGGTGGGCTTCCCACACCCAGCACCATGCTGGTTCAGTTCAGCTGAGTGCTACAAATAGACTACCAGTTGTCAATCCACAACCAATGAACATCTGAAAAAAAGGAAAACAAGAAGTCAAAGGGTATTGATCTTGTCACAATGGTTTCCTCAATTTCTGGTCATCTGGAGCATGTGTAAATATTCTTTATAGAGTCACTGCCCCCATAAAGGTACTACACAGGCAGTCCTCATATAATATTTAGAGCCTGCTTGATTGTATAAAACTTCAATAGCTTCACTGGAACTTTACTGGCTTTTCCACATACCAAAGTCCTATTGGGCTTTATGTTCCAAGGCAATAGTCTGTCACTGGATTGTCACTTAGTAGTAAATAAGTAAGCATGGATCCAGAAAGGGAGACAATTTTCAAATACAGTGGTACTGTACTTCACAAACTTGATTCTTTCCATGATTCTGGTCGCAAACCAAATTGAATGAGAAGCAAGTCAAATTCAATGGCTAGTATCAATGTTGAGCTTGTGGGGAAATTTGGTTCAGTTCTTGTCCAGCTTGGACCATGACCAGAATCTTAGGTGAGTGATTCTCAAGCATAGTCCAGATGAGTGCCACCAGGGGAGAGAGGTTAGAGATACCAACTTTCAGCCCAGCACAAGATTTCTTGAATCGCAACCGAGGTAGGGCACAGCAATGAGCGTTTTGACAAACATGACTGTTCAATGCCAATGCACATGACAGTTTGAAAATCACTTTGAAATATTTTGCTCCAATGATTTCCATGATTCTCCAATGATTTTACATGCAACCCAAACCCAAAGTAAATAAATGGCTTTCTATCACCCCGCTGAATATGTGGGTGAAAAACTGAAAATCTGGCATTTTCATTATGTTTTTTTTTTTTTTTTTAAAGGAAACTAAATACCCCAAACCAAAGATTTGGAGAGAATGCTTCCAGAAACTTAAACCAAAAATTTACCTTTTGATTCATCCAATGTGAACAAACACACATGATTCAGGATAAAATCCCATCAGAAATCTCATCCTCAACACCTCTGCTAAGACTTAGCAAATAACAGACACTCAATAAATATTCAGTAAAGACCATTTGCAAGCCCTTCATCCATTTCCTGGTACAATCCTTGGGCCTCCAGATAATGTGTCAGTATTTAGAGATTTCCAAAAACCATCTTCTCTTATGAGGAATAACAGACAAGTAGCTCAGTTTCTCCCCATTTCCACTTGATTTTTTTTTATTTTAAATGGCTTGAAAAGTCAAATGAAAAGGATAAATCCATTATGTGAACTGAAAAGCTAAAAGAAGTCTCTAAAATGTTACCCATCTCAGAGAACTTTCTAATATTTATCCAGTCAACTTCACAGCACCTGTGTGCCTTCCAACAATTTTAAATAGTGAAAATGGCCTTTTTCCCCCTTCTTTCTCAGATAACAATTGGGAAGGCAGCCTTTCCTTTTTAGTAGGAGATTGAAGCTAAAGTGAATGAAGTTCCCAGGACAAGCTTTTTAAAAGAACACTTTTAAAGAGAATTCAAAACACAAGCACACTTCTATATGAAGAGTAACATCAAAATCAAATAACTGTAAGCAATAGACTGAGTTCTCTCAGTTACTTCTTCCTTTTTTTCTCTATAACAAGTTTCTAATTTATTTGCTTAAATATTTTCATTCATAGTTAGGTTTTTCCCTTCTAATTGTCTTGCAATGAGAATGTTATTTTGAGTAGCTTTTTAAATTTTTGTTAATATTTTGTATTATTTTTCTTTAAAAAATAACATCAGTACAGGAGGCAATAGGGGCATGTTTTATTGGTCCAATAATACTTACATGTAATGGTTAAAGCCCTAGCATCACCACGTACACAAGGCTCTTGTTACTATTAAAATCTTTATTGAAGAGCAACAGCAAGGAAATCATATAATGCAAAATCTTACAATTATACATAATAAAAAATACTATACAATTAAGCTATTTACCAATGAACCACATGAATTTTTGTGATCAAATAATGTACTTCAAATTGTTTACATGGTAGACTTCAATTACTGACCAATTCTAGACCACATAAACATTTTTGAAACCCAAGAAAAAAATTTTCTCCTTTCTTCTTGCCTGTTTTGTACCTCAGTTAAGTATTTGAAGATAGGCAAACTGCAAATCCAATTAGGATCTTAAGTGGCAGGCACATGTAACTGGACCTTGGTCCCAAGTCTTTGCTGTGGTAGCTGACACATTTAGGGAAGAGGGTACATAGGAACTCAACAATGTTTAAGGTGTATTTTCTTAGAAACCACTTCGTCTACCAAGGACTCATATCTTGTTTGAGAACACAGATTCTGCTATTCTTAAAGGAATAGTAATTCCTCTGAAGATGCCAATCAACTCAAGCAGTTCACATTTTAGGAAAACAAAAAAGATCAACCACCTATCATGGCAGTGCAGGAAACTTCTGGTCAGGCTGCAAAGACTTAGGCTGCATAGTTCTCCAAGACTCCTGGCCTGTAACTCCTGAAAGCCCAACAACCTTCTCAGGGTTTTCATAGTGAAAAACAAAAGTAAGACAAAGACACCACAAGAGTGATAAGGGGAGAGTGGTATTAAGGAAAGAAAACCAGACCTCAGGAGTAGCAATTCTAAAACCTAGTCTTGCCCCTGGCCTTGTAACTCTTGAAAAGCCTGCTTAACTCCCACCTTCATAAAACAGGGCTAATAAATATCCCTGTAATTGGCTTGATTCTTCTCTGACCTGCATATTTTAAGAGTACTTTTGTGGGCTTTGGGTGAAACTCTTTTTGCCATCTTTGAATTCTCTGGTCTTGACAGAAGTATAAAATTCTACATACTATTTAAAAATTTAAATAGATTTGTAGGAGAGTTGCAACTGTGCTACTTAGATATGACCCCTCCATCACCCATGTCCCAGTGTAATTGTCTACTCTTCATCACTGGTAATACAAATAAGTTCAACCTGACTCATTATCTTAAAAACATGTTTAAGGGAACTTAGTTTCTTTGGATAAATGTTCACCTTTTCAGATTTCCTGTCTCTCCTATTCGTGTCCAAGATGGTGGCGCTGTGTGCACATCAGGGTGGCAAAGAAGAGCCGGAGGCCTGAGTGTGGGGTTCAGTGTTGCTATTGGAGTTTCCATAGCAACAGGTGAAGGTGGCTCATCCTGTGGTCTTTCTGCTAAAAGGCCCTCCTCAGCCCTCTGGATGCCCTGCAGTCCTGAGACAGGGCCTTGGCCTCCATCCATCTCTGGGATAGGTGATCCACCCAGGAGACCTCAATGTCAGGAACACATCACCCCCAGCATTATAAACTTCTAAGAGCCTTGACAGGAGACTCCATCACCAGCTTGTGTGTCTCTCTATGGGCCCTGGAGAAGTGGAAGCTCCTTCTTGCTCCCATATATAACAGTTGACTGAGGAACACCCTAGAGACTAAACCCAGGCCCTCCTCTGTCACCCTGTGATGATGAAGGTGTAAGCTTCTTCATGTTTACATTGTCTATGTTTGGCCAATATTTATTCCCTTAATACTACTTCTTCTTCCTTTGGTGATTCTTCGCCTCGCCTGGTTGAAGGAGCTGCATGGATGAATGTTGACTTACCCAGAATAGAAAAACCTTGGTCGAAGTTTCTGGAAATATGATCCTGATTACAGTATGGATTCTCCTTACTAAGGATTCTTTAATTCTCCCTGGAAGTGTGACTCCTTTTCCCCTCCTGTGCTCCCAAACTTATCTCCTTTCAACCTGTGCCCAAGTCCAGTGTTTTTCATCTGGTTCTATTTGATAATTGGGCATCATGGGGGTGCCTCACACAAATAAAGACACCCCCAGCTTACTGTTACCTCAACAGAATCTCAGAGAAATGCAAGGTGTGGTGATCTCACTTATTCATGAAATTTGTTTATCTCATGCAAGTTTAAAGCAAAACAAGAGCTGGCCAAATAGCTCAGCAGATTAAAGTGCCTGCAAGCAGGCACAAGGGGTGGGGGTTCGATCTCCCGGGCCTGCCATGTGGGCCCTGTCCCTGGGGCACACTTGAGATGGCAATTGAGACTGGGTGTGGTGGTA
Source organism: Octomys mimax (assembly GCA_002564305.1). NCBI lineage: Eukaryota > Metazoa > Chordata > Mammalia > Rodentia > Octodontidae > Octomys > Octomys mimax. The sequence continues at coordinate 5,534 of NDGM011160597.1, read as the reverse complement.
TACCCCTGTAATTCCAGCTCTTGGGAGGCTCTAAATAGGTGGATCATTATGAGTCCAATCCAGTAGTGAGACCCTAAACACCCTGTTGACCCTTCCCTAAAATANAAAAAAAAAAAAAAAAGCTAAACAGTGGCTACCAGAGGCTGGGGACAGTAGGGCTGAGGATGGAGCTGGGAGAATTTGGTCAATGGGTATAATGCCCAAGAGAGGATCTTGAATGTATTCACCATAAAGAAATGGTAAAGTTTGAGGCAGTGGATATGCCTCTTGATTTGATGTTATACAATGTGCATGTGAACCCAAACATCACATTGTACAATGGTTATTTGTCAATCAAAATACATAAAAATTATAAGACAAAAAAGTAAGGTAAAGAACAATGACTGCAGTATACTTCGTTTGGGTTATGAAGGGGAAGAAAATAAGATGTCATATCTATAGTCACTTGCGTGTGTATAAAGCCTGGAAAGGTCTTTTCTCAACATGGTAGGCAACCTTTTCAGTGTTAGTGAGAGTATGAAGGAAACAGAGAGGCAATTGCATTTTTATATGATTTAGGGTGTTTAAAGGATTTTATTGTTTTAATTCTAGACAAGTCAGTAAAAGAAAGGATTTTTGCTTTGTGCAATTTGGTGGCTCTGATGACAGGCAAGGTTAGGAAAGGAATGGGACCATTTTGGGGGGAGAACTTTCTAAGCTTAGATCTGGTTGCCTCCCACCACAAAGCCCCTCCAGCGATATCGGTCATGTGTGCAATAAAATTGGACCTGTTTAGCGTAAGCCCTGAAGCCACGCTTTCCCACCCTGCCCCTCCTCAGGGCTGCCCAGCCATCCCTCTGTTCACTTGCATCTCTGTCTGCCTGCCTTTTTCTACCTGCTCCTTGCAACGTCTCCCTTCTTTCCCAAAGATGCTGTCTGGCATTATCCTTTCTGCTCCTCCCAGAATTCAACAGAATAAATAAGACTCACTTTCTCGGTCACATTAGACAACTGGTTTTTGTTTTTATTTTTTTCTGCAAGGATCTTTCTCTCCTCCCACCTCCAGGTCATGGATTGTGGCGAGAGTTTTTAAATGAATGAATACATGATTTACTGTGTTAATGAAATTATTTTTCAAATAATAAAATAAACAAGATAACACTTATCAGATCACTTGCATCTAATATTTTTGTGAAGATGTGTGTATGTAAGCAAACATAACAAAATTATGGTCAAGATAATGGGTTATAAGTGCTCCAGTGAGACTGCTAAGTATGTTAATAGATAAGAATCTTTTGTAATTGGCATGTTTTGTGGATGCCAACAATACCACTAACTGGTTTCTCAGGGCCTGGACAATGTTAGGTCTCATTCTTAGGTGAAGAAAGTATTTCCCTTGTTTACACAACGAATTTGCTCCAGGAGCTCTGTTTCCACGGGTAAAACAATGGTGGTTTCACTTTCGCTTACACCAACCTTGTCACAAATAAGGAATGAGTTTAAATGCAGTCCTACGATGTTTATAAACAAGATAGAAATTCTTCTCATGAGGATACACTACCTTCTCATTGATAAAAGAAATATGAGTATATATATAAAAACTTTTTGCTACATTTTTTTCAAATTGTTTTTTTTAAAAATACATATTTATGTCGTTATTGCGAGAACTGACTCCACGGAGAAGAAATCTGTAGTAAAGCAAACATGAATGTGCCATCTGATTTTCAGATAAAGATCTTCACTATGTTAACAACCCAAATGGATTTTTGAAATAGACGCATCCAGCTAGTATCTAGACTCCTGAAGAAGAAACAACCTGGTGTTTTTGAACCAGGAAAATGTCAAGTTTGATAGNACATCAGAAAGCAAATAAACCTGAAACAGAATAAACTAATGATGCTTTAATGCTTCAAGCTATGTCCGTTATTTCAATCTGGCGATCAGCTTTTAAGAGTTCTGCTCCCTTCCTGAAATCAAGCATGTGGCAGCTGATTCTCAAATGCTGGGCCATCAATAGTGACCCATGAAAAAGTAAGAGGAAGAATATTATAAGTTGGTTTAGCTTGCTGTCAGGTATGAAATGTGGTGCTAATGAGAGAATTAATTGTTTGTGAGTTACAAAGCCTTTGAAATCGGAATGCAGAAAATGATATGTGGGAGTCACTTCTTCCTTTCCTAATTAAGTGGGTAGTATTGGCTTGACTGCCCAGCTGGTTTCTCAGAAACTGAACCCGGCCTTCCATAGCACCATAATCTCACTTTATAGAAGTCACTTTCCCACTGCCTGCCCAGGCGTCCTCAGCCGTGAGTGGCAGGGCCACGAGGGCCTGTCTCCCGACTGAAACACAAAACCCACCTTTGCAAGTGGCTTCCTATGAACTATTAAGAGCAACAACTGCCTAAAATAAAAGTCCTTGGCATAATAACCATTTTCACAAAATTAATTCCCTCAAATAGACATGTCCTAATGGACCAATAAAACGTGCCTTGTCGTGTCTGAATGCAGCATTCCCTCACTTAGCGCTGACTATAATTGGGAATCACTGTTCGGGAGAAAGTGGGAGGTGAGGAGCTTTCTATAATAATACCGTGCACTGGGATCCACAGCCTTTCATCTGCACATCTCAAAGCACTTGACAAACACTAATTAATACCCACGACACCCAGCGAGGCAGGTAAGTACTATTATCCCCATTTCCCAGGTGAGGAAAGGGTGAGGTTAAGTTAGGTAACCCAGTGAGTCAGAGGCAGAACCAGAGGTCCTAATTCCTGGGCTTGTGCTCACACAGCATTACAAGGGGCTGCCACTGGCAAGATAAAAGCAAAGGCGCCTCATTTTCAAATACCCCCAGGTGCGAACATCAATTGTAAATGGGATTACAATTAAGCCATTTGGTTTTAACAACAGTAATACCATCTTGTAATCTTCAAACTTTGTTGTAAAAAACAAAAATATTATTAAAGGTAGTTCATCTGACTCTGAAGTCTAAAATAAAAAATGATTTTGATTACCACAGAGGCAATATAGAAATTTATGTGGAGTAATTTAATAAGAAGGCCTAAAAGTTTAGTTTTGACTTTTAAGATGATGGGTCAGATTCTTGCAAGGACTTTCCATCCCCTGAGGGCAGAGCTCCATCATCTTACAGTTTGCATCTTGGTGCTGAGAACGACTAGATGCCTTGTACCAACACGTGTTGAACAAAGAAACCTACTAAGTGTCTGACTCATTGGGGTATGTGAGGACGAACACGCTAAAATCCAGTCTCAGAGAGCCCAGGGAGTTAATGGGAGACATGGAACCCAAGAATATAAGACACAGGAAAGAGGAGGAGCAGTCAAGTGTTCAGCGTGACACGCTAAGACTTAGGTCCAAATCAGAACGTTAAGGTCCTGATGAATCTCCAAGGATGACACCATCCCTTCTGGAAGTTGTGTTGTCATCCACAAACTGTCATGGCAGCTTTTACTAGCCAGAGACAGCCAGTTACTAAGCAACCTGTTGGGCTTCTGAACTCTGCTTACAATGCTGAGTGTTGTCACAAATATTGTTTGGTCCAAGAGAATCCTTAGAAATGGCTTAGGGATGCACGGCGCCTCAACCAGGTGGACCTTGTGATGGCTTCTCATTCTCTGAGCCTCACAAACCTTATTGGTGATGTTTGATCTACCCAGAATTCCACTTTCCTTTCTACCCTTACCTTCACCTATCTGACACTTACTTACCTGTTGGATTTCTTCTTAGACAGAATTCTCTGACTGCTTAGACTATATTAGCTCCGGGCATTACAAAATCTGAGAACTCTTTACATTTTGCCTTGATGATGGCTATCATATCTTAAATTTGGGGGAGGTTTAAAAGGTATTGCTTTCCTCTTTCTTCTGCTCCCCATTCTAGCTCTAAGTTTAAGAAGGTTCCTGTCTGTTTTGACTGTTACACCCTTAGTCCCTAGGAGGTTCTCAATAAGCATTTGTGGAATGAATGATTGTTCGGGTATTGCTGCTTACTGAGTAACAGGGACCTTGCAGTATATAGGAGCATTTCTTCAAAGAAGGACAGAAGCAAAGTTGGGCAGTGCACACCTGCAATCCCAGCTCTCTCGGGAGCCGAGGCAGGAGGGTTGCAAATCAAAGTAGCCTGGGCAATTTAAAGACTTAGCAAGATCCTATCTCAAAATAAAAAAATAAAAATAGAGAAATGGGGATGTAATTCAGTGAGAACACCTTGAGTTCAATCTTCTGTGTTACCAGAAAAGAAAAGAAAAGAAAAACAAAAAAGGAGAAAAGCAACCCAGCCATGGGGCCAAGCCTGGTGCTAGCCATTAGGTTCCAGGGCTGCTGCAGGCTGGGCTTTCCTCATAGCTAGGCATAATGTGCTCTCTGTAGGATACAAACCATTTCACAGGTTGTCAGTATTATTCAAGGACAGCCTGAGACTGACAAATCTAGATAAACACAATACTGTTCAATCCACAAAAATATCCAAACATCTCTTGTTCTGGCTAATATTCTTGATGGCTGCTCTTCCCACATTCCATGTAAAGAGTCCAATCATAGAATAGTCCTTGCTTCCTGAAGATGACCTAGAACACTCCCTAAATACTTTTAACCAAGCCTAAATCTTAGAATGAGGTCATTCTAGCATGCAGTTGCTGAGATAACCTTTGATCCCTTGTGCAGAGAGGTTTCCTTCAGGTTAGTGAGCCAGTCAGCCTAAGCTTGTGTTCTTGGTGGTCTTCCACTTGGAAGCATGGAAAATACAAAGCCCTGTGTATACCTGGCAGAAAAATGGGTGTACAGCTGTTCAAACATCTCTCCTTGCCAGAGAATGACTTGGACACTTGGAGTATTTTGCTCCAGTCAATCAATCTGATTGATTTCAGGAGAAATCTGAAACAATCTGATTGTTTCAGGAGATTTCTGAAATGTTCAAATATTTGCCATCCTAATTTATCAAATAATTAAAAAGATCTCTTCACATCAGATTTTGAAGTATAAACTAAAAATGTGACATGATTTCTTAATGCTTTCCCACATATTCTTCTATTTATTTTTTAAGTGATGCACAAAAGTATAGCAATTGTACACATTTAATGGTTTTTTCCACCTATTCTTAAGTGAAAAATCAGTGTGTGCTCCTTGGAATGAACTAACTTTGGTTCAAGGTAGTCAAATAGAGTAGAAAATCGAGATAACATTAAACTGCCAAGGTGGAGCTGCAGAGCACATAGATCACATGTGCTGATCACGCTCTGGTTAATGTTCCTATGAAAAAAATACTCTTCAAGTTTCTCTTCACAGCCTCACTGACTACCTCCTCATGGCTGTATTGCAATCTTTTACCTCATACTTTCCTTCGGAATAATGCAAAGTGCTTCCAATTCCTTGTACTCCTGAAGACACGAGCCAAGTCCTCCTTCCCACACAGCGGTCCCAGTGGGTCTGGATTCTAGTTCTCTGTTAGTATATCATAAATCCCCTCCCCCCCGCCATGGGGCCGGGGAGATGGCTCAGTGGAATAAGCGCTTCTCTGGCAAGCACAAGGGTCTGAGTTC
>NDGM011160589.1:0-15210 GCA_002564305.1 Octomys mimax | reverse complement strand
TTGGTAAGGGAAAGTTTATGAGTGATCATTACAAGATAGATTAGGGTTTAAAACTTAAGGAACTACAATGACATGGTATGGAACATTGTGGTCCCAAAACATGGCAGAAAGCTGGACTTTCAATCAGCCTGTGGTAATGGGAAGGTTTTTAAAGTTAGGTGGCTGATTCCTTTTATGAAAATAAGAGTGTTTATCAGTTAGTCACCTAGTGAATATTCTGAAATTAAATAAGAAACTTTAATTAAGTACTCATCATTATGTTTTCCATTCACTTTTGAAGTGTAAGGTCCTCCTAATTTCAGCAATTTATTTACTGATTTAGAAAGATTATGTTCAAGGCAGCGTGGAAATTGAGTTGATGGAAATTAGAGAAGTAACAGTGAGGCACCAGGTAGAGTCACGCAAGGCAAAATTTGACAGAGATCAAGACTAAAGAAGAAACAGTGGAAATACAAGGAAGAGAAATGCATTTAAGAGAGCAGTCCAAGGGCTGGGGAGATAGCTCAAGGGTCTAAGCACCTGCATGGGAGCACAAGGACCTAGGTTCAATCCCTGGTATGGCATGCAGTACCATCCCCTGTGCAGGCCACCAAAACCAGGCATGATAGAGAATGCCTGCAATCCCAGTGCGGAGGAGGCTGAGATAGGAGGATCGCTACAAGCCCAAGCTTGTAATGAGACCCTGTTTGAAATAAATAAATAAATAAATAAATAAATAATTTTTTTTCAAAAAAGAGAGAAATTGAAGGAAAATAGATACATGTATTAATGCTTCCCAATAAAAAGAAACTACATGTGTGTCAGCATAAGAAAGTATGTATTTCTTTTTCTTTTTCTTTCTTTTTGTGGTGGAACCAGGGATTGAACTCGGGCCCTTGCACTTGCCAGGGAAGCATTTATTCCACTGAGCCATCTACCTGGCCCTAGAAAGTACGTGTTTGAAGGAATTGGTTCAGTTTATTGTGGAAACTGGCACGTCCAGAACCTGAGGATGACAGGACTACCTGGAGATGACCCAGGACAAAGCCAGCACTGTCATTCATGTAAAAAGTCATCTGCTGCAGAATTTCCCTGTCAAAGAAGATTCACCTGCTTTAGGAATGCAAGTAAATTTTACCCAGAATCCATTGATTTAAATGTCACTGTTGCCCATATAAACCTTCCCAGAAACATGTAAATACTGTTTCACTGGATGTCTGAGCATTGTGATCCAGCCAAGTTATGACATGAAATTAACCCTGATAGGAAAGAGTTGAAGAACGGTGGGGAGAAGAGGCAAGGCAAGCAAGAAAATGAGGATGAATAAGGTTTCCTGTGGGTACAAGAGGTAGCACTGCCAGAGGAAGAAATAGAAGAAAAAGGAGAGACAGCAGAAAGAGGAAATGGAGTTGAACAATAAGCTGGACTGAGAATTGTGAATTTGCAAGGACTGGAGACAACCCAGGAGAATATATTTCTCAGATTTGAGATACTGCTCTTAAATTTAGATAAGAAGCCAGAGCTAAAGAAAAAGCCTTAGCAATTAATAATTTGTTCATGTAAGTACAGTGACAAGATTAATGAAAGTAGTGATCCTCAAACTTAAAGCTCACAAAAATTATCTGTGAAAAATATTTTCAAGCATAGAGAATAAGGTCCCTGCTCAGGTGGTATCAAATAAGAAGTTTTGGAGCAGTAGTCCAGGCATTCCAATTTAGAAAACATCGTTAATCCTTCAGCCAAATTTGAGAGCCCCTGGCTTGCTGTTTGGGAACCGCTGTCCTAGAGAGAGGAGCATGAAGTGAAGAAAGCCACCAAGAAAGAAGCACGGGGTGCAGAGAAGAGTACCTTCTGAAGTACACAGCTTGGGAACCATGCATGGACTCAGCAGGAAGTCAAATAAGAGACATAGAAATTAAAGGGCCTGTCAAATAGCTCCTTAGATTAAATCACCTGTAAGCAGGCGCAGGGGCCAGGGGTTCAATCCCTGGGTCTGCCATGCTGGCCCCACCCTGCCCCCAAGAAGTGCTGAGAAGGCAATTGAGACTGGGGGTGATGATGCAAGCCTGTAATCCCAGGTCTTGGGAGGCTGAAAACAGGCAGAGCACTACGAGTCTGATCTAGTAGTGAGACTCTGAACACCCCGTAGACCCTTCCCTAAAATACAGGGAAAAAAAGAGACATAGAAATTAAAAAAACATAATTTTAAGGAAAGTTAGGTAAGAAACGATTCAATGGTATCAGTAAAGATAAGGTGTATAAAAAGATACCCAAGTTGGTTTCTTCAACTAAGGCTCACATTAACCTATTAATTGTGAAAAAAATTGTTAAGTTCTCAAAAATAGCAAGCTCTACTTCTCACTGCCCAGTTCTACTTGTAGGTTTGCCAGAGCCAAAAGTAGATGTCTTACCAAATGGAAGCTGCCCGGAACATTTTTTTGTTCTACTCAGCTTGGAAGCAACACAGGCACAAAACAAGATTTTAACATCAAAGAAAAAGACTAAACTGTGTCATAGACATCAGCTGACTATTATGCATAAAAACAAGCAGAGTGACATACAAAAGTTACTGTATACATCTTCCAGCTGGAAAATGTTCCTAACTACATAAAGAAAGCCAGAGAACTTTGCAAAGAATTGTTGAGACTATGAGCTGTAAAGGGAATGCATATCTGACCTCAATGTCACTACAACAAATGTCAGTTTATCTTTCAAAAAGCCCTGCATTTATCTTAACTCACATTAAAGCTTTGCGTTAGAGCTACGCCCTATAGAAGATGGTGTAAATATGAGCTAAGATAAAACAAGACAAATCTTTTAAATCTAAGCAACTCAGCTTCTCAAGATGAGACACTGAGGAAGGGGACCACTGCTCACTTTCTGAGGAAACAATCACTCCCAGCATCTTGTCCGCACTCTGCTGGGTCAGCAGTGTACACAGCACATCAGTCAGGGAATTAACAGGAGCCACTGGAACACATATTTAGGCTTTGATACCCCGAGTGCTACACACTAAAGTAGCAAATGCTGGGACCTTTTAAGTTTAATGAACTTTCTATCAGTATGACACAACCCCTGAGAAAATTCACTTATAAAGGAAGAAGTCTAGTAGGACCCATGATTCCAGAGCTTTGCATTCATAGTCCTTGGGCTTCGTTTCTTTGCTCCTGTGGTTGCACAGAATGTCATGGATTTAACATGTGAAGGGGGAAGTCTGCTCACCTCACAGGATCTGAGAAGAAAAAACAGGAAAGGATCCTGACATCCACCCCAAGGGCGCATTAGTAGGCACCTGACTTGCTACCTTTCTTCCACCAGGCACCACCAATTAGAGGTTCCAGTGCCTCCCAGCAGTCACAGGTCAAGCTTTCAATGCATGGGCACTTGATGAAAATGTAAGAAGTAAACCATAGCATATTGATAGTTGTATAGTCACAAATGTCACATTAAAGAGAAAACATACCTGTTTTTTTAACTCAGAAAATTCTCCTGCCTACATTTGCTTTACAGTAGTTGAATCTAATGGTCTTAAGAAACACCATTAACACTATTTCAATAATTCCCTAATTTGGTCCAATGTGTGTTTCTTTCTCATCCTTCTCCTATATGTAGAGCCACAATATTGAAGTTAATATTTTCTTTATTCTAGAGTTTAAAGAAATAAGCAACTTTCAGGTGATGATTTGAAAACAAGAATCTTTCCTGAAAAAAACAAAATTGGTTTTGTCCTTAGAACTCATGACTAAACCATTTGTATTGTTTTCATGAAATGACTATGAATACTCTGTACAACTGTGTCCTGGAGTACTTACTACCCACTGCTAACTGCCTTACTTAGACCCAGCCGGGATGTGACTACGAATTAGGATGCAGAGTTAACAGGGGGCTTTGTTATGTACTTCAAATTTTTGAAATTGTATTTATGAATTGAAAGGTTAATACAGAGAAGAAACTTACCCAATACTATGCAACCAGCAAAGCACAGAGCCAGAAATCAAACTTGGGTCTTCTTAAGTACAGATAAGCTCACTTTTCTATTATGTCATAAACTATAATTTTCTAAGCAATTTATGACTTGGTAGCATTTCCATGTCTGACAACTCCACACTGCCCCAGATAACATGTATATTTCTTCTGTACGCTCTTGGGCATCTGTCTTTTCATTCTCTTTGGCAGTTCCATTCTCCTTCTCTTCAATGTAATTTATATGTTTTTCAGTAGGCCTGAACAGATTTATAGTCCTATGTTGAACTTCTATTCTGTCAGCAAAAAAGAGTATTTAGACCAGTTTTTAATCTCAGGGGTAGTTCAGATCTACAGGGGTCTGGATTAATCTGGGCTTAAAATTTTACCCTGAGGTGAATCCCAGTCCCTGGAAAAACATATTTTGTATCTTGGCTTTTGAATTACGAAATTACTAGTGATATGATAGAATCATAGTGCTGAGAAGTTATGTTGGATTTTTACGAATGTTCTATCCCCCAAACACCAGAGTCATGTTGTGTGTAGGCTGCTGTAGACAATCCTGGCTTGTTACCTCGTGGAAACACAGATGTTACGTGCTAATACCTGATTGCAGTCTGGGCTGCATTTGCTCCAAGATAAATACTCTTCTGCCCCGAGAACTCTGAGAGAGGGAATACAAGATAAGCAGTGCCTTATCTCCTAACTTCCAGGAATATTTTCATGCATATTTCATAATTCTGTTGAGCTGCTAATAACAGAAGAAACAGATATATGTCATGATTCACCCAGATATAAAAAGAAAATAGTATAACTTTATGAGTAATTCCAAGTCTTTTTCTTTTACATTAACTAGCCAGAAATGGCCACAGTGCTTTGGCTAAAATCCCAGTTTTAATGAATGAATATTTAAGACAAAGTATACTGTGGATCAAGTGCTTACACAAATTTATTCTTGTAATTAACTCGAAAAAGGTTAATGAAAGACTGTATACCTGGGAACTAGGCACCACTTCTAGCCTGCCCAAGACAAGAAATAAAGAAGGCAGTCCATAAGAATCAAGTGTTGAAATAAAATAGCAAGAACAGCATTTTAAAATAAAATTATTTAAATGGAGGATAGACCTGTTCTTTCAACCAAATCCCACTTATGACATTTTTAGCCACTCACTTGGGGCTCATTGTGGAAGGAGCTCGTATGCAAATCCTCATGCTTTCTCCCTCTAGACACTGATGGAAGATGTAAAAAAAAAATAAAAATACCTGCAAACAGAGGCCATTTGTACCATCCGGAAAAACCACTCCTTCACTGGCTTTGATCGATGGTGACAGTTCCAATCTGCCTCAGTCTTTCCCATCACCTTATTAAAGCTAAAAAGCTGCTTGTGTTCCTTTGACCCAGGCACACTGGATTTATGGGCATGCCCACAGAACAGACAGGAACAGCCGAAGGGTGGCAGGCCATAGACAGTGGTTAGCAGTAGTGAACACTGAAACATACTTTATTTTTCTGAGAGGCAGAAACGTAGGCTTTGCAAGATAGACACGCAGATAAAGAGGAGTTACCAGAGTAAGAGTGTGCCAGTAAATGCATTAGGTGGCTGGCCAATTGTCCTCGGTGATCAAATGCGAAACGTAGGCTGATACATGATAAATGGTGGCCTTCATCCCAGGCCCTTTCCAGTGATGTTTTCATTGAAACCTGGGTCTTCTCCCCACATTTAAATATCTGTTTTTGAAACTAACTTACCATGTAATGAAAACATCAAAGAGCCTTTAGTAGGAGAAAGAGAAAAGCCCGTGACGTCATCCAGTTCACTTGCTTGTCAGTACAGAATCCTGTCCTCATTTCTCTTTCCTAAGGGTTGGTCTAGCCCTATTTCTAAAGCCTCCGAGACGGGCATCCATCCGCTCCCTGAGAGGGTTATTTATTCCACATTTTAATAGTTTTCACGATTAGGAAACTTTTCCTGAGTGTCTGTCCAATTTTTCTTTGCTTAATTTCTTTTCATGGGCATTTAATAATGGCTCAGAGTTCTAAAAGTCATTCAAAGGCAGCTGATCTGGAGAAATGTGAGTGCAAATATGCATGCTATCTCTCAAACAGTGCAGTCCCTGGAGCCTGGCGGAAGCGTACCTATCATGAACATCTGAAACCACCTTGGTTTCTTCTATGAACTTCTATGTAGGTTTCCTTTATAACACAGGATATAGAATTCCATGAACTTGAGTTGACAGAAAGTATCTGAATCCTTTGACAGCATATTTTTACAGGTAAAGTAATAAAATAAAGTTATAAAATAAAACTAACCCAGGCTAAAGACTTCCACTAAGCAAAGATCAATTATGTGTAGTTGTCCTTACCAAGGCTGCGATCCTAATTTTTTCCACTGTGGTAAGCCAAGCTGGCAAGAGCGCTCAAGGAATGAGTCATTCAAGGAAATAACTTTCTTCTCAAAAGGGCTGTAAGTGCCCAACTCCAGAAAATCAAAACTTGGCCATCTGATAGAATAAAAACATGGATACATTGGAGAAGCCATTAATTCATATTTCCTATTCTCACATTTGCTCCCCTTCATTTCTCCATCCTTCCAACCACCTACGGCAATAACTATTGACATCAAAGTAAATAAACAAAGAAGGTCTTAATTGAAGCAATAAGCTGTTCTGGTAATCTTTAAAACTATAGATGCCTAGAATGAAATTAAAAGACAAATTTCATATATTTGTGTCAATTTATGTTTACATTTTGATAATCAGAAGACATCTTAAAATGAGAAACGTCTTGAATATATATAATTATGAAATAGTTTTGTTCAGAGGGCATCCTTTCATTTTCTTTATCAAAAGATTTTCTCTCTTCATTATGGTTTTATATAAAATACATTTCCACCAAATCATTAATCATCTAAAATTCTAATTTAAACAGTTCAATGGAAGAAATTCAGGTATGTAAAGTGAGTTCTAAAGTAATTTTAGTGATTTTCATTACAAAACATTTACAACATAACAGACTTTTCATAACTGCCGTGGCAGGATCCATGACTTATCTTCCTAAAATATGATGAAGCATATTCCTAATGACTTCAGATACTGAATATTTTTTGCTAACCTTTGCTATCCCCTTTCTACGACCTATCCAGAAGCTCTTTCCTATCCTGGGGCTTCCCTAGTAGGATGAGGATTTATCCAAAAGCAACACTCCATGTTCTTGAGGATGCAGAAATGTAAATACCAGGTTCTACTTACATTACTGCTATACACAAGGCTAGATGCAGGCTAGATGCTGTGAAACTTCAAAAGAGATTCTGTGCTGTCACCAAAATGAGAAACACTGCACAAACATACCTCGCAGTGGGAGATCAGTTAGATAAATTGTCTCTTCTGACCTGAAGCAGGGTCCTAGACAGAGTAAAGACCCTAGCAACCAGGGGGCTCCCTGAATATTACTTCTTCATGTTCCCTTGGCCCCTGTGGAGGGCACCAGCTTCACAGCCAAGTGCAGCACATCCCACATGTCATGGCTTTAGTTACCAGTCAACACAGTGACAGACAAGGAAGACATGCCCACCATAGTCCCCCTGTTCCCGTATCACTTGCATATTGTTTTGCAAAATATTTTCTAGTTCTACTGTGACCTGCAATATCTAACTGGGATAATCAGAAACAACTTCTTTTCAAAGTGGCTTTGTCAATATGAAACGCTGGAAAAATTAAATGTTGGATAGCTAAGCAGATGTGGAAGCCAGACTGTAACCTTTGCTTGTGGCGTGATATTGGACAAGTCACTTATACTCTCTTAACTGTGCCTGACTCATATAATGGAGATAGCAACGGCTGTTGTGGAGAAAATGAAATAACATGAAATGCTTATTAAATGGTACACAGAAAGTAGTTATATACTATAGCTGGCTTTAATTCTACATAAAAGAAGTTTGGGATTTAAGCATCTAGCATAGCAAGTTCATTGTTCTCTTCATTAGAGCCTGATTTTGTACATGATTCATTGTGTAGTTGCTATGGAAATCACAGAAGAATAAAGGTGATTAACAAGTTCTCCTGTAGAATATTCACTTCAGAATACCTCTGTCTCTATGTGGTCTGAAGTCTGTGGTTTCTCTTAAGGCTCTCCAAGGTGTTTGTCACCATTTGAATACCCTGCCCCCAGAGACATGGTACTTATTACTAAAAAGGACTGATTAAAATTAGACAAGTCAGATATTTTCTGATGGATAAACAAATTTTGTTCTTTAAAATCCATGATTAACTCTTAAAAAGAATCTCTTTGATTCTGTTTCTTCCTCAGCACAGTTTAATATTTTATGACTTCTGAGCCAATTCTGCCCAGAATGCATACTGGATGGAGTTGAGGTATAACCCATGGTCCATCCTTATTGTATTCTCTACAGGAAACCAGCCCAGATTGATTACACAGCACTCACTGTACTTTAGACTTATACATCTTAAGTATCCCCTAAAGGAAGCCTTAGTCCTGAGTCTGGCACTAGTGAGAGGCCATGGAACCCTTAGTAGGTGGGGCCTAGTGGGAAAAAGTTGTCAGGAGCTATGCGACAGAAGAGGACATTGAAACTCTTATTTCTCACTGTCATTTTGCTTTTCCACAACTATAAGGTGAACAGGACTCCTTCAATTTTTGTTTCTACTGTGGCACCAATGATGCCACAGCCTCAAAGCCACAGTGTACTGAAGCTTAAAGAAACTGTGCCTCCTCTCAAGTTGATTACCTCAGGAATTCTGTCACAATGACAAAAAGCTGAATGACTGTATCTCTTTCATAATTTAATTTGTTTTTACCTTTCTGGTAAATACTTGTTCCTTAAAATGAAGTTCATGATGTCGAATGCTTCTATAAATTGAATGACATTTTGAAGACTTCATGGAGCAAGGTCTATGTTCATCTAGTGTGTTGGACAAGCACGTCTGTTTACATGTTTCATATTTCCTTTCTTCCAATTGGAAAGATTCACTGGCGAAAAAATATGACAGAGGAGTACCTTAGTTGACATTCAAGTTACAATGCCAACAGCAGTATTGTGAGAAAGCCATACAGAAAAAAAGTATTTTTTGCCTTACCTTTTGGCCAGTAACAAACACTCTTACTGTGTGAGAGTCATTATATTATGAACATTATCAACAATTATGTGAAAAATAAACATTAATGATGACTTTTTGATCATTTTCTAGATTTAACCTTATAATTTTCTAGAAAGAAGGACTGGATATTCCTATTGTTCCTGAAGAAATTTTGATTTTGCCAGAGTAATTAGAATATTGAATTGCAATAGACATTACAGTTCATATTTGATAGTCCCATCAGAACTTTAGAAAACAAATTAAGATTTTGCATGAATAATTCTTAAAAAAGAAAGAAAGATATTGGAATTTTTAAGCCATAGAAATATCAGAGACATCCTTTGGTTCCTAAAAGTAATTCTTGGATGGAAAAAAGAAAAATAGAAAGTTGGGTTGAGTTTCTTCACCCCAATCCTCCTGGAGCACCAGAATGTACCATCGTACACTGTGCCATTATTAGTAAAGTTACGATGCCAAGCAGAGTGATGGTGATGTAGTCTCACCCTCATGAGCTTGTGATCAGTCACATGAGAGCCTCACTCATAAAAATTGGGACTCTATAAAGCACTCTGAGTGGTATGTAATCCATAGGCTCTGAGACAGAGAGAAGTATAAGAAACCAAAATAAACCAATGTGGTTGAATTCCACAGAGCAGAACTTTAGAAAACAAATTAAGACTTTGTATAACTATCTTTAAAAAGACATAAAATACTCGAAATTTTAAATCATAGAGACATTATCAAATTTCTGCCTTGAAAAAGTAATTCTGAAGAATGGATAATGGACTGGAAAAGGCTAATATCATAGCTCAGAGAGAGTCACACCTCTAGATCTCCCCATTGCTCAGGTAGCTCCCGGCTTGCTGCCCAGCCGGGGCCCAGCAGACCATCAGGCTTTCAAGTGAACAAGGAAACTCTGCAGTCAAATATCATCTCAATTTTTGACCTGTAACTTCTACTTAAATATTTTTTTTGAAAGAAGCAAAGAATCAAAAAAATGTCTCTTTTAAGATCTCTTGGGTACATGGCAAAAGTCTTAAGGTTATCAACCTGACTAATAACATAGCCAAATATCACTCATCTTTCCCAACTGCCCAAAAGTATAAAACATGGAGCTGGCGAGATAGCCTGGAAGTCTAAGTGCCTTCCTGGTTGGCACAAGGACCCAGGTTCAATCTCCAGTCCTATGTGCCAGCCCCAGAACCCCAGATGCACTATGCCAGCCACAGAAACCCAGCGTAGTGACACACACTTATAATCCTAGTGCTGGGGAGGCTGAGACAGGAGGATCAGCATGAGTCCAAGCTGTGAGGTGAGACCACGTATCAAATAATAAATAAATAAATAAGATTTTTAAAATTTTTAAGTATTGAACACCATTAATTACTATTTCTTTCCCCAAGATGTTACTTCATTTGTCCACCATGAATATTCACTGTATTTCCTCAAATTCTCCTTGGCTGGGTCATTGCACTGTGCAGATAAGCTGCAGTATACCGGGGCTTTGCATGAAATTGTCTTTTTCTCTCTGCCTCTCTGGGTGATCACATTGACACCCATGAATTTTAATATATCAGCCCTGGGACAGCTTCAATTGTAACTTCATGTCTAGCCTTATTGAATTTTTATTGCGTGACAAACATGTAAAACATAGCTTAGATCTCACATCTCTTGCCAGCACAGACTACACTGTCACGTCACGTTTTAACTGCAGTGGCGTCTTACATTGTGTCTCTGCTTGGGCCCCTCCCTGTGTGTTAGTCTCAGTATCGCAGTCAAACTGAACCTTTAAAAGTATAAATCCAATCATTTCACTCTTTTGCTTAATCCTTTTGAAAGTCATCTAGATCTGCTCCCTACTACCCATCTGCCCTTTCGTGTGTTTCCTTGCTAATAGAATTCCAGGTGCCAGGTTTTGCTGGTCTCAGAAAAGCTAAGGAGGTCCAGGGCTTTTGTATTACTTTGCCCCTACATAGAAATCATCCTATTCCACATATCAGCAGGGTATCTGTCAGGTTTTATCTTTCCGCAAATAAATTTATATGTACACTTTAATGATGACTGTTTATAAAATAGTACCCCATCCAAATCACTTAGTTTAAGTCTGTTTGGTTATTGTTTTTCTTCATGGTATTTATCATACAAATCAACTAATAGTAAGTGTATTTGTAATGCATAGGTTCAAACTATATACATTAGAAATACACTATTAGTTGATTTTATACTCATTTTTTTTTAGTCTATTTGTATAGGGTCTCATTACACAGCTCAGACTCATAGTGATCCTCCTGTCTCAGCCTCCCCAAGTGCTGGGATTACACTGGTGTGCCACCACACCTGGTTTCTGTGGCCTGCACGGTGCACCAGGGGTTCTGGGTCCAGCAAGGTATGTGGCACTTGGGATCAAATAGGGGTCCTTGCTCTTGCCAGGCAGCTGCTTAGACCGCCGAGCTATCTCCCCAGCCTATTCTCATTTTTTAAAAATATATAAAACCAGAAAGTTTGTTTTACTTATTAGACTGTAAGGCAATATACACTGTAGAGATCCAATAAAATATTTATTGAATAAAAATTAAATCAATAAAATCAGATTTGAATATTTGGTATAGTGAGCATTCAGACAATTAGTTACACATTTATGCAGTTCTCAAAATCTCCCTGAGTTGAATATTAGTCTCTTTTGCAGATAAGAAAGTGGGGGCTCAAGACGCATCAGGAACTGGCTCAGGATTCCACAGATTCTGTGTGTTTGCATAAGGAATTTGACCTACTTCTCATTTCTCTTCTCCACACTTTCTTCTATAAACAACCCAAGAACAGAATTTGACTAACTTTATGTTACTAACATAATTACACACAAAAAAGTCTTGGCACAAAGAAATAGATTATATCTTGTGGCATACAATAAGGATAGGGTTGGAAAAACTACGTCCGAAATTCCGGCTCCAGCAATAGCCCTGAGTTTGACCTTGATTGCACCCTCCACCTCTCAACTTTGATATTTGCTTCTATAAACTGGTCATCTCAAAAATTGCATATTACGCAGCAGGATGCTAGTGATTAATGGTTACTGCCTGCAAAGAATTATCTAAGTGCTAAATAATATCATTACTAACAGGCTTGGAATTCTGGTTCAGAACATTTAGCCACTTATTCAAGCCTTATCTAAACCATCTTAAGGTCTTGAGTCTCTAAGACTGGCCTTACTAAAGCTTTCTGGCTGCTTACGGTCTAATGTGATTTGTTAAGAAGAGAGCCTATCTAATGAGTCTTGCGAAATCCTCAGATTTCTGCTTTTAAAGTGACCCTCCAAAAGGAAGTGAAGAAGTGTTCATTAGGAAAGCAAAAGAGCTCACAGGAGGAGGATGTGCTCCTGACCAAAGCATTTAATTACATCCTGTGATATGCACTGCTAATTCTTTTGAATCTGTTGTTGAGCCAAATTTCACAATGGCTATGGAATTTCCAAACACTTTCTCTTGAAGAAATAACATATGCAGGCACAACAAGAAGGGGAGAGCCACTGACTGGCAAATGGTTATTAAATGCAACCCAAGGGCCGACCAGATAGCTCAGTGGATTAAAACTCCTGCTCAGGCAGATGCAGACCGGAGTTCGATCCCCGGCCCCACATCCAGTGCGTGATGAGAAGGCAATGGATACTGGATGGACATGATGGTGTGTGCCTATAAGCTCAGCGCTTGGGAAGCTGAAAACAGAGGGATCATTGCTAGTCTGATCTGTGTAATGAGATCCTATAGACTCTACCAAATATATTTTTTAAAAAAGTAATTAATATAGCCATTCCTTAACTATTCTTGATCTGAACTTTAGGTAATTCACCGTGGTAGCATTTTAAGATCTCTTTTTTCTCAAGGCAGACGGTTCTTTCCTAAAATTTTGTGGGTCATATCAGTTGTACAAAATAATAGGCTTCATTTTAGGGTATTGGTCCATGTAATTAGCTCGCGTTGATGACCTCTCCCCTGCTAGTTCCTTCTCTTTCCCTCCACCTCCCCCAAGCCCCTCCCTTATCTCTAATAATCTTCTTTCTATTTTGTATTCATCTCTCTACTTTTTAACCACTACTTAGTTTTTTGGGTTGTTTTTGTTTTTGTTTTTGTTTAAGATTCCACATTTGAGAGAAAATGTGGCATTGAACTTTCTGAGTCAGGATTATTTTGCTTAATGTGATGGTCTCAGTTTGGTTCACTTTCTTGAAAATGGCATGACTTCACTCTTCTTTGCAGTTGAATAATACTCCATTGTGCATAACCTACATTTCCTACATTATTTTTTTTGTTGGTGGGAAACTAGGCTGTTTCTGTGTCTTGCCAATTGTGAATGGTTGCCAAATAAACATGGATATGTATGTGTTTCCATACCTAGCATGCTGCCCTTCTTCCATGCATTTAGCGAAGAGTGGTGTAATTGGCCTCGTGGTGCAGTGGTGCCTCTATACTTGATACTCACCATTAATTGGTTTCAGACAACATGAACGGCACCAAAAATAACAAGTAACAAACAAATTGTTTTGTCTGGATTGAGACTTAAGACAACACCTAAAATTGCTAACTTGCAAGTTGAATACCAAATAGGCAGAGTATTGGGAAAACTACAATGTGTTCTGCACATGTACTGACTCCCCATCATGAGTCTAATCATTTTGAATTGGGAACATATAAAATAAAAATTTTAAGAACCCACCAAATGTTCATATCAAAATACAGTGAGCACCAAACATGATGAATTTCAAACCAGTCAAGTAAAAGATATGACTTGTATGTTTTAGTTTTACGAAGAAACTACATATTGATTTGCACAGTGGTTGCCCCAATTTATCTTTCCTCTGGCAGAGTGAGTTTCTTTTTCCCACATCCACATCAGCATTTATTTTATTTATTAAATTCCTTGAGATAGGGCTTCACTATACAGTTTAGGCTGGCTTTGAACTCACTTTGTAGTCCATGCTGTCCTTGAACTCCCGGTGACCCTCCTGCCTTAGGCTCTGATATTACAGGATTGTGCCACCATGCCCAGATATTTTTATGAGATTTTTGAACATTTCCATTCTGACTCAAATGTGTTAGAATTTCACTAAATTCCCTGTTGGCTAAAAATTCATTTTTCATAAACATTTTCCATTTGAATTTGTTATTTTTTTGTGAAGTGTCGGTGCAATTTATTTACTCATTTACCAATTGGGCTATTCAATGTTTTGGTATTAAGCATTTGCATATTTCACATATTAATTCTCCATCTAGGGTTAGTCAAATAGCTCAGCAGATTAAAACATCTCAAGCAGGCACAGGGACTGGGGGTTCAATCCCTGGGCCTGCGGTGCCAGCCCCGCCTGCATTCTTGGGAGGCTGTAAACAGATGGATCATTATGAGTCTGATCTAGTAGTTAGATCCTGAATATTTTGTAGACCCTTCCCTAAAATACAAAAAGAAAAAGAAAAAAATTTTCCATCTGAAGAGTAGCTTATACAAATTTTCTCCAATCTGTAGACTACCTTTTCAACTGTTATTTCCTTTGCTGTGCAGCAGATTTCCAGTTTGATGTAGTCCCATTTTTTTGTATTATTTCTGTGTTATTGGAGTTATATTCAGAAAGTCTTTGCTTTCTTTGGTTTCAAGTGGCTCACTGAAGATTTATTTTAGCAGTTCCAAAATTTCATGTTTTCTGAGGATCAATGGAATTGATTAGAAGATGCAGGGCTGGGGAGATGGCTCAGTGGAATAAGCATTTCCCTGGCAAGTGTAAGGGCCTGAGCTCAATCTCCAGTTTCACCAAAAAAAGAAAAAGAAAAAAAGGTGCAGAAACATCTATGA
Source organism: Octomys mimax (assembly GCA_002564305.1). Lineage (NCBI taxonomy): Eukaryota > Metazoa > Chordata > Mammalia > Rodentia > Octodontidae > Octomys > Octomys mimax. The sequence goes on along the minus strand of NDGM011160589.1, from coordinate 339 downwards.
ACACATTCAGCCACCTGATCTTTGACAAAGGGGCCAAACATGTTTACTGGAAGAAAGATAGCCTCTTTAACAAATGGTGCTGGAAAAACTGACTCTCTACATGCCAGAAACTAAAACTTGACCCAGGTCTATCACCATGCACTATGCTAAAGGTAAAATGGATTAAAGATCTAAACATTAAAACAGAAACACTAAACTTCCTGGAAGACAAAGCAGGAGGAACTCTTGAAGACATAGGGGTAGGCAAAGCATTGATGAACAAAAATCAAATCACAAGGGTAACACTTGAAAGAATTAACAACTGGGACCTCCTCTTATTGAGAAGTTTTTGCATGTCAA
>NDGM011160588.1:0-14686 GCA_002564305.1 Octomys mimax | reverse complement strand
TCTGTTCAGAGACACACTCGGGCCTGTTTGGATTGGGTGTTTGCTCCGGAGACTGGCCAACTATTCCGGCACTGCATGTTGGCACTGCCACCTCGGTGGCACCAGGAGGCCCAGTTGGTCACAAGACCTCATGGGGCCTCCTCCTTCTCTGCTTATCCTCCTTTTACCTCCTTTTCCTTCCTTGCCCCTGATCCCAGCATCTTTGGTTGTCAGGCAGGGAGGCTGGGCTCAGAGGACTTCATTTGGAGAGTTGGGGCTTTTGAGGCTAGGGCAAGGGGGCCTTGTGTGAAAAGAGGATTGGGGCCCAGGCTCCCCCTCCCCGACGGTTGGGTCTTCTCTAGAAGGGCTGGCCATAACCAGCCATGTGTGGAACAGCGCCAGGTGTGAGGCAGCCAGCGGCAGCGGGAGCCCCTGCAGATTTGCATGAGGGGTGTTGTCTGGGGATGCTGACTTGCAGTCTAGCTGACCTGGGAATGCTGAGAGGGACAGGGACAGCCAACGCTGGGCTCCTGGGTCTCCTTGTACCAAGGGGTCAGTGGCATCAGTGTGGATGGAACTTGCTAGAAAGGCACATTCTCATCCCATCCGGCCGTGGAGTTGGAGTCTGCATTTTAAGGAAATCTGAAGGTATTGTAAGTGCAGCAGAGTTCGAGGCATGAGGCTCTCAAACCTATGCTTCCCAAAGGGAATTAGTTTTCCGGCTACCTTCTCATGCCTTGAGATACTTTTGGACAAAAAAGAGTCTGTAAACCAATCCTTTTGGAGAAAGTTACAAAACGCAACCCCTCTTAGAAATCCATTGGCTTGTGTTTGCTAATTTGAATTAACCCAGCATTCCCCCAGGAAGCCCGCATCAGTGTCCTTCAGTCCTCGTGTGACTTGAGGAACCTGCTTTGCTGAGCGAAGAGGTTTACCCGCCTTGGGTTGTCCCAGGTCCTGGCCTTCATTTCTGGGGTAGGGCACTGTGGGCAAGATGAGTGGCCTGGGGCTAAGCTCAGCCCCTTACTAAGGGTAAGCATCAAGCTATTTCGCTACTTCATGCCTCATTTACCTTCTCTGTAAAATGGGAATGATGCTAGTATTTAGTAAACAGACCTACACTAATGTTTGTGTCATTTGATAAGACCTGGAGCATTGATGTTCCCTAAATAAATACTAGCCAGCTAGGTTTTCTTCTTTTTAATCTTTTTTCAATAATCAATCAATCAGTTATTTATTTATTTATTTGATAAAGGGTCTCACTATGTAGGTCAGACTACTAGTGATCCCCTGTCTCAGCCTCCCCAGTGCTGGTTTTGGTGGCCTGCTCAATGCAAGAGGCTGGCACTACATGCGATACCAAGGATCAAGCCCAGGTCCTTGTGCTTGCCAGGCAGGTTCTTAGACTGCCAAGCTAGCTCCCCAGCTCCCAACTAGGTTTCTAAAGTGTCCCTCTCTTGGGGTCACTGCCTCTCAAGCATTCTAGATATATAATCCGAAATCCAGCCGTGCATCCAAATCATCCGTGGAGTTCTTTGGAAAAGTTTCCCAGAGCCTCATGCCTATCCCCTGAGTCAGTCCCTACCATGGATGCCTGGGAATTTGTAATTTTAAGAAGCTGCTTGGGTCAGTGCTGGGCAGCTACCAGACCAGAGACGGCTGATGAACACCTGCTGGAAGCCAGCCTCCTAGAGCTGAGTGAGACCTTCTCCCGCTGTGGGTTCTTATGTGGGGAGCCTGTGAACTGGGCCTGGGCGCTGACATTCATGGTGGAAGCTTCCTCTCAGCCCTTCAGTACCCTCATCTGTTGAGAACTAGTGGTCAGCTTGTAACACCCAGCTGAACCAAACCAGCATGGTGCTGGGTCTGAGAGGTGCACCTCAAGATTGTTGCCAGCAGCGTAGGAAGCAGAACTGGAGTGGAAGACATTTAGAAGCTGTGGGGAGGTGTTGGTGCTGTTGAGTTCCTGGGGCCGCTGTAGGTTCTCTTGGAGGACCTTGTCATGCCGGCTTTCCTGGTGAACCAGGGTGTTCTCATCAAAGGAGGAGCTCGGGACCTCACTGTTGCTGAGGATGGCTGTGGTACTTTTGGGGGAGGTCAGGTGCTTACTCTGAGTATTACTTTCTGGCCCCAGGGCAGATCCCTCAGCTTCAGCACAGATCCTTCATCCCAATGGCACAGTCTTTCTAGCTTCCTCCAGTGACCTTGGGTCCTTTCCAGCGTGTATCTGTGAAACAGGCCTGCATGAGGCATTGTTGTGGGTTCTGGGTCTTCAACTGGACTCATGCAGGACATCACCATGAGGTCCAGGTCCTCAGCTGGATTCTTTGGTCTTTAGTGTGTGGACAGATTTCCTGTGTTCTCTTTATAGATGATTCTTTGGGTGGCTATCATAAAGTGATTTTATAAAGTATGTGTCCTATATTGCATTGTTCCCCTGGAAAAACCTGAATCTAGAACATCTGTGAAGTGAGGGACCCGTGCGGTGTGCTGCTTGCACCAGCAGCTGCTGCATGCTCAGGACCTTGTTAGTGTGCAGATTCTCAGACCCCATCCTGGACCTGCGGCATCAGAACCTGCATGTTATTAAGATGCCTGGGAGGCGCTCACTGCATACAAACCTTTCCCAAAAGGGTAGGAAAGTGGAGATTGTAGGAGGTGGCTGTGGTAGCCCCCTTTCCTGATAGCAGAAGGGTTCGGCTCGGGTGAGGAAGGTGTGGTGTGGGTGAACATCACAGCAGTGACCAGCTGTTATCCATCCACACTGCATGAGAGGAAATGAGCTTCGGGAGCCTCGGGGGTTATGGTCAGATTTATGAGAACATTTCCGGACATGGAAGGTTATGAGTCCCTGGGAAGGTTTGCAGTTAGCTTTGGATGAGCCTTTCTGGAGTCCATTAAAATCAGACTTATGGCCACGCGTCCATTTGAAGAACGTTCATTTAGGTGTCAACTACGTGGTCAACTTGGGTGCCAGCGGGTTTGCGGTGCCAGCTGCGGACTGCAGTGGCTCCATGTTGCCAGTGTTTAGATGCATACTTCTCACCACCGAAGACAGATGCAAATCTGCCTGTGCATAGAGCTTCATGTCAGGAGGCGGGTGTGCTCCAGAGGGAGCTCGGATAGACTGAAGTCCTTGTAGAAATGTATCTGGGATCTGTCGCTGTGTAACAAACTGCCCCACAATTTAGTGGCTTGAAGCTGCCACTGTTGTTTGTTCATGACTAGTTCTGGTTAGTTAGGAGAGTTGCCTCTGCTAGAGATTTGGTTGAGGAACAGGCTCAGCTGAGACACTGGGTCTCGGCCTTATCCCTGTTGTTTCTTGGCTCCTCTTTCTCCCTGTGGTGTCTCCTGGTGATCTCTCCAGGTGTGGAGTTTGACTTCGTCCATGGCTGCTAGGTCTCCTGAAGCTTAGGACCGCAGCAGGCATCACTTTACTTCTGCTACTCGGTACTGGCTAAAGTGAGCCCCAAGACCAGCCCAAGTCCATGGCTGGCAGGCTCCATGAAGCCCTGGATGTTAGGAGACGAGATTCATTGGGAAGGCCCAGCAGAGTAGATTGCTGTGCGGAGCTGTTGCTGCTGCTTGCCCTGAAAGCTGGCTGGAGCGCTGGTCTCATTTTGTCTCTGCGAATGGCAAAGGTATTTCTGGACCACAGCTCTAACCTGCACCAGCGCTTATGACATCCTAGACATCTCTGCCTGAATCTCTGTGGTTAAGCTCGCCATCCTCAATGTTTTATCAGTAGTGTGGTCACCACTCTTCTGATTTATCACACTCTGTAATATGAACTGAGCTTCAGCCCTCCTGCTTTTCTCTGGCCCTCAACATGGTTTCCCATCCAGTCCAACACAGAAAAGGGTATTGAGAGGCAATTGGCAGGCCTGGGTGGCCGTGTCCACTGCTCCTGCCTCACAGAAGCTCTTCCTCATGCCGGATCTGCCGAGAGCACTTCTTGCTGACTGTTCTGCCCTACCCACACTGCCGCAGTCTGTTCCCTCCCGAAAATACCACTTCATCTGTCCTGCCCTCTCCCCATGAGGATTCCGCTTTCCTCCAACGTAGATCCGGAGTCCAAGGATCCAGACGGTATTCTTCCTCAGTCCTGGGCAAAATGCCTTTTCGGGCTTATCCCTATCTACCCAGCAAGGGAGAGTCTCTGTTGACCCCAGACAGGCATCTATCTCAGTACCTCTTGAATTTGGCAAACTCCGCTCTCACCTCTGCACAAATGGTCTCTTCTCCCCGCTCCCTTTCCCCAGATTGGAATCTGTTTCGTCTTTGGAAGTGGGAGTTCTGCCTTTTCCTTGATGCCTTCTCTGATCCCTGGTGTCACAGTAGTGTGCTCTCAAATCTCTGAGTGGGTGTGATCTTTGCTAGTAACTTGGTGCTACTTAGAGTGGGTGACTCATTGCGTCTCTTCTTTAACCTCTTCTGTGACATTGCAGTCTCTGGAGTGGCGTCTCAATGAAAGGAAAATAGGGTGCCTCCTCGCAAGGCACAGTTCAGCACTTTAGCTGTGGGGGATGTATCTTAAACAGCCTTTGCTCTGTTAAGGAGACAACAGATTTTTTGTTTGAAGTCTAGTCTTTTCTACAGGCTGAAGTTTCTTTAAGAAAGGGCAGCGGCTTATTCTAGCAGGAAGGAGGCGGTCCATGTGGCTCCATTATTGGCACTGAAACTGCAGAATGGAGTGGAAGGAAGAGCAGGAAGGCTCTAGGCTTCAGATCTTATCCCAGTCTTTGCTACAAAGGTGGTACGTCTGATCCAGGTGCCGCTGGCATGTAGGCACTGCGAACATATGCTGCGTGGATGTCCAGGAGCCCTGTTGCCTGCTGCTTAGTATACTGTGGCGTTCTACTTGTCTCCCCACCTTTATCTTAACCCAGCACTTAGATACCTTCGAGCTTCACTCAATAATGTCTTTGACCATGTCCTGTTCTCCTCCCAAGATCCTTCATGAACTATCCCGGATTGTTGCAAGAAACACAATAGTTGCTGACGTCAGGTGGCTGGTACATAGCTAATGTTTATCGAGCACTTAAGTTATTAATTTATTGAACACTTGTCATGGTCACCAGGTGACACATCACCACTGCGGAGGTAGACACACCAGCATTTTACAGGCCGAGGCTCTGGAAAGCCTTTTCCTCTTGCCTGCCCAATTGCCCTTTGCCCTGCTGGCTTCAGAGCCTCTCAGTACCTGTGTTTCCTTGTCTGAGCCACACCTGTCCCCACCTGCCTATCAGGTGTGTTTCCCACATCCTTGGGAAGCACCCTAGTGGTCGCTTGCTTCTTCCCTAAGAACAGAGATAAGGTTTTGTAAATTTGTTCTGGAAACTATAGGACACTTGGCAGGTATTTATCAAGCATCCACTACAAGCCTGGTGCCTGAATAGGAACTAGACAGTGAGTGGTGAGGCTGAGAAAAAGGAAATGCCAGTTTCTTCATATATGTATTTGTTGCTAGATTGTTCTCACCCGTCTGCTCTCCAGACTGGTGTGTACCATTTGGGCTAATGTGTGGATGTGTAAGTAGTGTATGGGTGTATGTATGAGATTCTGGGAGTAGTCAAAGAAGAAATGAGGGCCGAGGCAGGAAGATGGCATTTGTGCTTAATACTTGTGGAATGAGTGGAAAAGATTTAAGGGGTCTACTTTCCCGCATGTAGCGGTAGCGAGCTTGGCCGTGTAAAATGTTGAAAACCCAAGCATGGTGATTCAGCTGGATGAAAACAAGGTCTGATTTTTCAAAGGAAAACGAGGTCTGATTTTTCAAAGGAAAAACATCTCCTGGATGACTTCTTTCACTGATAAATTATTTTCCAGGTGCTGCTTAGTGGCCGCAGTGGTCAACTCCAAGAGTTCTACCACCTGCCACGGGGAAATAAGGCGGGGGGGGGGCGGCGCCAGTGAGTTGTACTGATTGTAGGCTGCCTAATTGCCAGATGTAACACAGAGGACAAAAGGACTTGGTTTCCTTCAAATGTGAGGCACCTTGTCTGAGGTGTTTATGATCTTAAGGGCTTTGCGTTTAATGATGACTTGGTTGGGCTAACAAGGGTCGTGGACGTAGAAGGATTTCACCCCGGGAAGGCGGATAGTGTTTAGGTCTGGGCTCTGTTCTCCAGACTGAGTTGATCACTTATTTTCATTCATATGTGCTCTGTGCTACTGTGGGAGTCCGGTCCTTATGAGTCTGAAGTTCCCAGTTGTTCTAAATCAAAGATGGTCTCTTAATGGGACCACATGGGGTGGAGCCAGTGCAACGTGTATTTTGTTTGGCTAATCATATTCAGTATCTCACTTCTTGAAAGTGTTATAGCAGATCATCAAAAAATCAAGTTCTCTAGCTTTCCTTGAAAAAAAAAAAAAAGATCCCCTCCTCACTACGTCTGGCCCCTTTTGGCCTGATTTAAGTGACGGGTAGCTCCATAGGTACTCAGGCCCCAGTCCCCATCCCAATGTCTATTTTTCTCTCTCAGATGCTGCAGAAGATGGTGCTCTAGGGGAAGGCCTGGGTCGGCTGCTGTGTTCCTTACACCAGTGGTACCAGCAAGAATGCGATTCTGCAGTGCTGGGTCAAGAGGCCAAGAGTGCAGAAGTCGTGTTCCAGCTGTGCCCTTGACTTTTGTGATGAGTGGTGGGCAGTCGCGTGAGCCAGGTCAAGCTGGGGCCACAGCGCAGAGTGCCGCAGTCTCCTTAAGACGTCTGCAGTGAACTCTCGTGAGAAGCAGACATGGCTCCACAGGAAGTTTTGCCTACATCGCTCTCCCTTGTCATTCGTCCCCAGGGTCTCTGGGATGAGACTGGCCCTGGGAATTCAATGAAAAATCCTGCTAATGGATCTGCTCATTTTGCAGAGCTGCTGGTAGTAACTGCTAAAATTTGACATGCGCGTTTGATTTCTGACTGTCACTAGATCCCTGATGAAAATGCATTCCTGTGTCTCCCACAGATAGGTCCTAGAATGTGCATGGTTGTGCTTTTTGTTTTAGCTTCACAGAAGAAATTACCCAAATTAATAGTGAAATGAATACATTTGCATGTATTTAACAGAATACTATATGGTGATAAAAATGACTGAGTTATAGCTACACGAAACAGTATAGGGGAATTTCCTGGTCACAGTGTTGAGTAACAGATACCAGTAGTACCTACATGAGCTAAAGACTGCACATCGTATGAGCACATTTCCATAAAGTTCCAAACCAAGAAAGCTCGTCTGTGGTGCCAGAGGTCTGGAGAGTGACCGTCTTTGGTGGGTGGCAGTGACAAAAATGAGCAGCAGGTGGGCTTCTGGGAAAATGGGCAGTAGTCTGTTTTTTGATGTGAATGCTGGTTTCCTCTTCTTTTGTAAAAATTCAATCCCAGCTCTTGGAAGCCTAAACACAGGCAGATCACTATGAGTCTGATCTACATAGTGAGACCCTGTAGACCCTGTTTAAAAAAAAAAAAAAAAAATCTCAGTAAGCTGCACATGTGAAATGTACACTTTCATGTTTATTTTATCGCAGTCAAAATTTTGGATGAACAAGTGCAAAAGAACACAGAAACCCAGTTGTAAAGACATCGTGTTGAAAGGTCCAAGAACTAGTGCTGAGAGTTTGGGTACAAAATCTTGTATTCATCAGGCTGCTTGTGTAGAAGTATCAGAAAGTACTCCTGGTTAATTTCAGCCAAAAAAGAGTTTATTAAAACCATTTTGTATAAGGGCCGGCAAGATAGCTCATCGGACTAAGCACCTGCTTAGATAAGCACAGGGATTGGCGTTTGATCCCTGGCACCACATGCTGCACAGGCCCTACTCCTGGGCACACTGAGCTGGTGACTGAGTCCAGGCTTGGTGGCGCACACCTGTAATCCCAGTGCTGGGAGGCTTGAGAAAAGGAGGATCACTACGAGTCCAAGCTGCATAGTGAGACCCTGCACAAAATACAACAAAAAAACAAACAAACAAACAACGTAGGTCATATGGCTCAGTCTCTCCCCGTTGGTGGAGAAATGGGATTTGGAGGCTCTGCGGTGAGGAACACATCCCTAGCTCTGTTGAACTGCTCCAAGGATGTCATTATTTGCACTGCTGGGGGTATCCATCTCGGGGTACTTTCCTGACCCTGGGTGAAGGTGACAGACCCTTTGCCTCTCCAAGCAGAGTGTAGCTCCTACTGGTCGCCACTGTCCTGTAAGTTTCAGTGCTCCTAAATGTGCTTTTTGTTTGTTTGTTTTATGGTGCCAGGGATCGAACTCAGGACCTTGCACTTGCCAGGCAAACACATATTCCACTGAGCTATCTCTCCGGCCCCTAAATGTGCTTTTTTGTGATTGACCCTCATTAGAAAGCACTCTGAAAAAAAAAAAAAAAAAAAGCACTCTGGTACTGTTCTTGTCCTCATCATTTGTTTGACTGGTGGGCCTTCTCTTGCTTTGTATTATTGCTTCTTGTTCCAAGTCAGATCAGGTTGTGGCCCAGGAGGGAAAGCTGAGTCTAGTGTTCTTGGCTTAGATGCAAGGGGGGCTAGAAGTAGCTTTTAGCCCCAGCAGCAGGGGCAGCCTCTGTTTCATGAGGTAGGACGTTCTTCAGATTCAGGAGATTGACAGGTGCCAGCTAAGGACATGGGCTACCTGGTAAGGACTAATCAGCTCTCCTGGCTGCTGGAGGAGGAAGTTCTCATTGTTTCTAGAATTTTGCTCATCTGTCCCAGACCAGAGGGAAGGTGTGCCCAGGGGGAGGTGTCCATTACTCCTTTCTGTTGCAACCCACACTTTCCCAACTAGCACCGAGGGCATTGGATCTACGCAGCGGGAGAGGTAGGATGAGAATATGTAAGTTTGTTAACGTGAAACTTGTACCAGAGTTTCTCCCTGCAAAATGCTAAGGGCATCGGTGGGCCTGTGTCGGGGTTGTCAGCGGTGGAACAGAGAGATGCGTCAGCGGGACACCCAAGGTCGCCGGGCTCAGCTTTCTGCCACCGCAGGGATTTTCTGTTGATTTGGTTACATTTCATGGTGCCAGAATTTTCTCATTGTTTTTAAAAATTGCTGTATCCTTAATCTCATCTATACAGAAAAACTGGGAGTATTTAGTGGTCATAATCCATCTCCTCTACATGGAAATAATACTCTCCATTTTGTTAAGGGTTGATGTGGTTGCTTTTTTATATTTTGTATTTTTTCCTTTTTTTTTTTTTTTTTTGACTGGAGTTGAATTCCTTGGGGGAAAAGATCCATTCTTTCTGAGCATCATTTTTCTCATCATAAATAGCATAATAAGATTATTGAGGAAATTAACAGCAATGGAAGCAGGCAGGGCTGTTAGTACAGTGCACCATAATCATTGTTCAACTTAGTCGCAGTGATAAATGGGCTAATGATCTGTGTCCTGGAGAATTTAGGATACAATGAAGTAGCACATTAAAGCGCTTAGCACTGGGCATGGATTACAGTAAACACCCAATAAATTACAGTAACAATTGCAATTATTGTTTGCAGATGCAGAATCTCAGGACTTAGCAACAGGATGATAGGATACTGTGTAGGTGGGCTGTCATCCCCCGAGAGGCAGATTGTGAAAGGACACGGCAGCTCTCTGTCCCGGGCCGCCGCCTCCTTCCCTGGTCCAGTCCACAGCTGAAGATATATTACTCAGATGGGGAAACCTAGGTCTTGCAAAAATTCCTCGCTGTCACTGGGCAACTTAGGAGCGACACATCACGAGTCCACTCACTGAGCTACATCGTACGGATCAGGCAGGTCCAAGTTTCCATCACACGCAGCTGAAACCTCCTGCTGCTGCAGTGTGTGCATTTTCTCAGTGTCCCTTTGCACGCTCCATCTAGCCACAGCAATAGAAGAGGAGCAGGCCCATCGTCCAGTTTCCCTCAATGTCTTAAGCATATGTGACTTGCCCTTCCAGAATTTAAGGTCCCGAGCTTGGAAACTGCCTGGTTCCTCTTTAGCTCTCTAGTAACTCTGTCTCGCATGTTGGACAGAGCTGGGAGAAACACCTGGCCAGGCTCTCCAGCTGTGGAGCCAGCTCTGCTGGCTGCAGGCGCGAGTGGGGCGCGCTGGCAGATCGCTGGCCGGCTGGCCACTGTGCGGGAGCCTGTGGAGCTCAGGGCCACGGGTAAACAGGATGGAAGAAGGCCGGGTGCTTGGGGAGCAGCACATGTTGCTGATCTTCCCCTTTGTCCCCACCCTGGCTCTTCCTGCGGCCTCACTTAGGCCACACCGCAGACAGCCTGGTGGGAGAGCAGACGCTGGTTTCCAGGACAGGCTCCAGGACAGGAAGATGCCCGACTGGGGAAAGCTTTGCCAGCCCTTGCCAGGTACACCTGAGCTGGGCTCAGCGGGGAAAGCTCTGTGACTGCAAGAGGTTAAAACTTGCCCCCGTGTTTACTTTTGTTGGCTGCCGCGCTGCATAATAATCTGTCAGCACATCAGGTGCGGATTTATTTGTGCATTAAAAATGGCCTAGAGCGGGCGGATGCTCTACAGCACGCTGGAAAATAAATGTGCCTGCAGCACAAAAACAGCCTCTCCACATATTTCACCCTTTTAATAAGTGCATTTAATTAAAGTCGTATAACTTTTTTATTATATTAAAAAAAATCCTTTTGCTTGCTAACGCTGAAAATAAACTTTCAGACACAAAAGAAGTGCTTCCCTCATGCCTATTGTTTAAGATGGAAACCTCATCAGCTGGGGTGTGTGTCTCTGGCCCTTGGCAGGCTGACTTGAAGAGGGCATCGTGACGTTTTGGCTGGGGAGGATGGTCTCCATGTGGCCTCTGGGAGTGTCCTCCGTTGGCATGGAGACGGGCCCAGTGTTGTGCTGCGTGAGCCCTCTTCCAAGGCAAACGTAGGACTGTGAACTCCTGCATGGTGTCCGCTTCCCCTCCAGGTCACCAGCCTGTGTGCACCAGGGCAGGGGAAAGCTGTGTGCCCGCCATGGGACCAGCCAGTGTGGTTCCTGTTCACTTTGAGGATGACCCTACCCAAAGGCAGGGCATAGACTCACCGACCCTTTTCTCTCAGTGCTGCTGTCTGATCTGGGTAGGGAGAGGAGGGAGAGGTCTGCCTCTAGGTGGTCCATAATGATGCTTTGTGGCTCTCCATTTCCCCCTTTTTCTTCATAGCTCAGAAAATCTCTAAATGAGTTGAGATGAAGTTTGCTCCGAGGTGGTGACAGCAGTGTTCTGCAGATCCACTCTGGCATTTGCTAGTGAGTCAGGAAACGTGTCAGTGTGAAGGGGTGGCGGCGGCTCTGGAGCTGGCGTGCGGGGCCCGCAGTGGGCGAGGCGGCACAGGGGAAAGGAAGGGTGGGGATGTGTGCGGAGTGGCGGCCCAAGTGGCGCCGGTGAGGAGGGGGCTCCTGGGCTGTGTTTGGGAGCGGGCAACCACAGCATACCAGGCCTGGCGACCTGAGGCCTGCTAATTATGCAGCCCCATGGAGCCATGTGGGACCTGCCAGAGCGGCCCGGAGAGGTGGCAGGGAAACCTCATAAGGGGTCTGTATGCCTTGGGTCTGAGCAGGAAATGGCCCCAGGCCATGGGGCCTGGCTCTGGGGAAGCAGGGCTGGATGCTGTGACCCCTGGCAACAAGGTTGGTTTTCCCAGTGTGGCTCTGAGTCTTCTATACAGGAGGGTACACTGCGCCGCAGAGTCCCTCTAACTCATGCCAGGCCGAAGCCTTTGCAGCTTCTGGACTCCAGGATGCCCATTCCAGAAATTCTTTAGCACCAACCTCGTCGGGTCTTGAGGACTCTGGTTCTCACTGCTCCTTGGGGAATGCTCATTAGTGTCTTTTTATGGCTGCAGAAACAAAAATCCCAGAATTAGGAACTCCAGGCCACCCACGGAGAGAGAGCAAGATGACCAAAGATCAGGCAGGTTGTCTGTTTTGTTTTCCTTCCTCTTTTTCTATTATGTTTTTCTTAGTATCTTCTAGTAATATAGGCATACTATTAATGATTTTTTTTTTCCTGCTCACAGAAAGTAAATACATTCAAACTTCAATTCTCAACCTTCCTTTTTGAAGTTGAGATGCCCCCACCCTTCCACACACCCGGGTTAAGTTTTATGGCTTTCCCACCTTCTGTGGCTTTTTAAAATGGTTTAATTGAAATGATCGTGTACTAAAATTTAGGGGCTCCTCTACTTCCCAGAAGAAAATAAATTTTAATTTAGGAATCGAGGTTATTATGGATCGCTCTGCGTCAAAGGTATATACTCTAAATGTTGACCTTTACAGTGGAGAAAACATTAAACGCAGACATTGATTAAAGTGTGTGTGTGTGTGTGTGTTCAGTCAGGGTCTTTTTGATAAATAGACTTTCCTACAACATGACAGTGAGATACGTGCATATTGAGCCTGTTGGGCACTGTCGGAAACTATTCGAGGCCATTTGGGAGAGTCATTAAGTCCCTACTGTGTATCAAGCATTGTGGAAAGTAGTGTTGAACAACCGTTTTGAGTTTTTAAGCATATACAGAGCCCACTATGGGATACCTGCCATGGGCTCAGCACCCCTGGAAGTTACAATTTGAGCATGGGGAAAGCCTAAAATAATTTTAAAGCATGTATCTCCCTATGCTGGTATCTATTGAAGCTATAGAAAAACCAGATATAGTACTTATTGTGTATTCATTAAAAAATAGAAATATAAATTGGAATTAGAAAAACTCAAGGAAGAAAATAGAAGCACCTTTATTTGCTGTCGTCTTTTGCAGTGTTTCTCCCTGCTTGACAGTACTTGTAGGTATCTCCTCTAGATGTTAAAGGTTTTTCTGTAATAGCAGTTCTCAACACATTTGGCCACAATTCTCATTTATGCATTTAAATTTATAAGAGCTGCAAGGAGCTTTTTACGTTGATTTGAACTTGATTTTTCCTGTTAGAAAAATTAAATCAAAAATTGAAAGTATGCATTTATTCATTAAAAATAAGCCCATTGAATGTTAATACTATGTTTTTATGAGAAGATCTGTATTTTCTGAAGCAAAAGTTAGAGTAACATTTCTCAAATGTTTTTAACCTTTGTATTATTTGACTTAGTAGAAAATGTCAGGATTTTCACATCTGCTTTTATATCAAATCTATAGAGACTTTTAAAAAATATATTTAGTACAGGGTCTACAGGGTCTCACTACACAGATTAGACTCCTAGTAATCCTTCTGTTTTTCAGCCTCTCAAGTGCTGGGATTACAGGCATGAGCCACCATGCCCACTCTCAATCTCCATCTCAGCACGCCCCAGGGGCAGGGCTGAGACAGCAGGCCCAGGATTGAATCCCTGGCCCCTACATCTCCCTAAGCAGATGCTTTAATCCACTGAGCTGTCTGGCCGGCCCTTATAGAGACATTTTAGTCCTTTGTATACGAAGAAAATTCAGCCTCATGCCAGTGTGTATGTGGAAAAAGGAGTGTTGCAGTCTGCTCATATAATCAAGTGCCGTACTCTTGGGTATTTTGCAAAACTTGACAAAATACTGGTGGTTTAAGAAGTTAGTTGCGGTGTAGCTTTGAAACCATTTGAGTGACTTTTTTTATTCTGTCCTATTAGTATCTTTTAATCAGCCTTGTAGTTTGGGTAAATGTTCTACGCATGGCAGATTTCGAAATATCATGAATTGGTCCTTTGGAAAATACTGATTTCCCAAATTTACACAGGTCTTCTGAATACAGTTACTTTTAATTTTATGATATCACCCCCTTTCAATTCCATTATTGTTATTAGGGAAGTGTTTTAATCTTGAGAAGCTGTCAAAATCATGTTGATGAATGTAAGTTGTGTGAATTTCTAATTCTTGATTGAAGGCCATACCATGCATAGCCATTTTTATTCTTTCCTTTAAAGTGTTTGATAAACTTAACTTTTTCTTCTTTTTTTATGTGTGTTGAGTACAGAGTCTACAGGGTGTCACTACACAGCTTGGACTTGTAGTGCTCCTCCTGGTTTCAGCCTGCCAAGCACTGGGGTTACAGGTGCGCGCTACCATGCCCGGTCTTAATCACTGTCTCAGCGCGCCGCAGGGGTGGAGCCAGCAGGGCATTGGGGATCAAACCCTGGTTACTGGTCCCTGCATATGCCTAAGCAGGTGTTTTAATCCACTGAGCTATTTGGCCAGCCTAATTTACTCTTAAGGGGGTGTCTATCAGATACCCCAAGTGTGAACACCTTCAGTTACCTCTCAACTGTTCTTTCAGGTAAAAATGGTGGTCAGGACCAGGGAGATAGCTCAGTAGAATAAGAGCCTGCCTGGCAAACGCAAGGTCCTGAGTTCAATCCTTGGTACCACACACACACACACATACACACACACACACAAAATGGTCAGTGAAAAATTCAGCTAGTTTTGCCAGCCGCTTGATAGTCTTCTGTATGCTTCTCCTTGAGAGAAATACAGAATTCTGTTTTGTGCAAGAATTGTTGTATGTCCACTCCCCTTTTGTTATGCACAGTACAAATAAGACCTATACTCCAGGGTCAAGATTTAATGAAATTAAGAGTTGTTCTGGCATCGTCAGAAATGGTCTTAAACTTACATAGACTCATCTGTTTTCTGGTGACCTTGTGGCAGTGCAGTTTGGTACCACTGCCGTATTTGTGCTCAGATGTTGTTCATGACCCTTGTTACTGCTCTTGCACCATTAGTGCAGATGTGAGTATGCCATGAAAGAGGCAGCTAGGATCTTGGTGCAAAAA
>NDGM011160532.1:0-13733 GCA_002564305.1 Octomys mimax | reverse complement strand
CCTTTGTCTGAGTACTTATTTGTCATGACTTTTTCCAAATTTGTGGGTTGCCTTTTCACTTTGCTGGTATTTTCTTTTGACATGAAAAAATGTCTCAATAACATGACAATATCAAGCCATACAGTTATATGTAGAAGATGGGCAAGGAATGATCCTGAGAATCCCCAGGAGATTTTTGAAGTTGGCAGTTAATTGGAAAGATTCTCACCTTGACTATATATACTGATATTTGTGAAATAAGCAACTGCATTGAAGATGGTAATTTGTAATAGTAGTTTCATGCTTGGCGTGCTGGTCATTCTGGTCTTTCTAATATGGGCTGCATGACATGCCAGTTGCTGCTGTGCTATGTCTCGGGTAGATTATTGTTCAAAATGAATTGGGTGGTGAATGAAAGCAAGAGACAGGAAAAGGAATATTGTGGGACTGTCCTACTTCAAGATTGTATATGGTTAGATTTTTGGACTTATGTGTAAACATAAGAAGTATATAATTCTTTATGCCTGTTTTTTAAAAATATTTTTTAGTTTGTAAATGTTTTTTCATCACATTCTGTATTTACGTAAAGTTCAATATATCAATACTTGATGAAAAAAAAAGGAAAACAGAGCAAAAACAAATAAATACCCTAATGCTGCCCCTCATGCTTCTAGAAAAGAAGAGCAAACCAAGCCCAAAGCCCAAATATGGGAAGAAATCATCAAGATTAGAGCAAAAATTAATGCAATTGAGACAAACAACACAACACAAAGAATTAATAAATCCAAAAGCTGCTTCGTTGAAAGATTAAATAAAATTAATAAACCTCTAGCCAAACTTCTCAAAAATAAGAAGGAAAAAACTCAAATTCAAGCAATAAGGAAAAAAAAGGGAGAAATTACTACAGATATTGTGAAACTCAGAAGATCATCCATGCCAGCCCCACCCCTGGGCACACTGAGCCAGCAATGGAATCCAAGGGTGGTGGCGCACACCTGCAATCCCGGCACTAGGGAGGCAGAAATCAGGAGGATCACTATGAGTCCAAGCTGCGTAGTGATAGCCTGCACAAAAAAAAGGGAGATCATCAATAGCAACTTTGAAAATCTTTATTCTCACAGGATCAAAGACACAGAAGAAACGGACAGATTCCTAGATAGATATAAAATGTCAAAACTGAATCAAAAAGATGTAAAAAGTCTGCATAACACAATATCAGCCAATGAAATTTAAAATGTAATTAAAAAAAACTTATCAACAAAGAAAAGTCCAGATCTTTATGGTTTCACAGTTGAATTCTATACAAAATTTAGAGATGTAATCCCAATACTCCTCAAACTCTTCAGTGAAATTGAAAAGGAAGCAACGCTCCCAAAATCATTCCTGGAGGCAAGTATTATACTGATACCGAAACCAGAGAAAGATGCAACTAAAAAAGAGAACTACAGGCCAATCTCCCTCATGAACACAGATGCAAAAATCCTGAACAAAATACTAACAAATAGAATACAGCAAATCATCAAGAAGATTATACACATGACCAGGTAGGATTCATCCCAGGGACACAAGGATGGCTTAACATATGCAAATCTGTAAGTGTAGCACACTATGTCACTGGAAACAAAACCAAAAACCACATGATCTTCTCAATAGATGCAGAAAAAGATTCTAACAAAGTCCAACACTCATTCATGATCAAAGCCCTACAGAAAATTGAAATAGATAGCCTATATTTCAATCTGATAAAAGTCACCTGTAACAAACCAAAAGCCAACATAATTTTAAATGGAGAAAAACTGAAAGCTTTTACTCTCAAGTCAGGTACAAAAAAGAAAAAAAATCAGATGCAAGACAAGAATATCCTCTATCACCACTCCTATTCAATATAGTTCTGGAATTATTAGCTGGAGCCATTAAACAAAAGAGAGAAATAAAAGGAATAAGGACAGCTAAAGAAGAAGTTAAACTATCATTATTTACAGATGCAAAACCCAAAGAACTCCATCAAGAAGCTCCTAGAACTAATGAACAAATTCAGTAGCATATCAGGGCACAAAGTCAACATCAAAAACCAATAGCATTCCTCTACAAAGATAATAAACTCACTGGGAGAGAAATTAGAGAAATAATACCCTTCACAATAGCATCCAAAAATTAAATACTTGGAAATTAATCTAACAAAGGAAGTAAAAGATCTATATAATGAAAATTATAACCCCCTAAAGTAAGAGATCAAAGAGGATTTCAAAAAATAGAAAGATATCCCCTGCTCTGGATAGAAAGAACCAACCTTGTGAAAATGGCCATACTCCCAAAATTGTTATACAGATTTAATACAATCTCTATCAAAATACCATCAACATACTTCACAGATCTAGAGAAAAGATTCTTAAAATTTATTTGAGACCAGAAAAGACCCAGAATAGCAAAGACAATCTTGGGCAACAAAAGCAAGGAGGAAGCATTACAATCCCTAACTTGAAATTATACTACAAAGCTACTGTGATAAAATTAGCATGGTACTGGTAAAAAAGCAGACCCAAAGATCAATGGAACATATTAGAAAATTCAAATACAACTACTAGTACACTCAGCCGCCTTATATTTGACAAAGGAGCCAAACATGCTCACTGGAAGGAAAATTGCCTCTTTAACAAATGGTGCTGGAAAAACTGGCTCTCCACATGCTGAAATCTAAAACTAGATCCAGGTCTATTGCCATGCACTAAAATGAAGTCAAAATGGTTTAAATATCTAAACATTAAAACAGAAACACTAAGTCTCCTTGAAGAATAGTGTGAAAACTTTGAAAACATAGGAGTAGACCAATAGCTCATCAACAGAAACGAAACTATGGGGGAAATACTCTAAAGAATCAACAACTGGGATCTCATCTTATTGAAAAGTTTGTGCATGTGAAAAGAAATCACCAACTAAGTAAAAAGACAACCCACAAATTGGGGAAAAAATCATAACCAACATTCACTCAGACAAAGGGCTTATATTTAAATTATATAAAGAACTAAAAAAAAATTGGCCCCCAAAATTTAAAGATCCAATCTAAAAAAGGGCATCTGAGATGTATACACAATTCTCAGAAGAAGAAATACAAGTGGCAAATAAATACATGGAAAAATGTTCCACAGCACTGGCCATTCAAAAAATTTAAATTAAAACCACATTGAGATATCATCTCTTGGAGCTGGGGAGATGGCTCAGTAGAATAAGTGCTTTCCTGGCAAGTGCAAGGGCCTGAGTTCAATCCCTGGTTCTAAAAGAGAGAGAGAGAGAGAGAGAGAGAGAGAGAGAGAGAGAGAGATCATCTCACCCCTGAAAGAATGGCTATCATAAAGAAATCAACTAATAGGTGTAGGGATGGGGGTTCAATCCCTGGTGTGCCATGCCAGCCCCTCCCCTGGGCTCACTGAGAAGATGACTGAGACAGGGCACAGTGGTGCACACCTGTAATCCCAATGCTTGGGAGGCTGAAAACAGGCCTTACTATGAGTCTGATCCATGTAGTGAGACCCCGTAGACACTGTACTAAATGCATTTAAAAAAGAGAAATCAACTAATAACAAATGCTGGAGAGACTGTGGGGAAAAAGGAACCTTTCTCAACTGTTGGTGGGAATGTAGAACGGTGCAATCACTGTGGAAATCAGTGTGGAGACTCTTCAAAATCTAGGGCTGAAAATTCCATTCAATCCAGCTATTCCCCTTTGGGTATTTTCCAAAAAAAAAAAAAAAGAAAGAAAACATCATGCCATAGTGATACATGTGCACCCATATTTATAGCAACACAATTTGTCAAAGACAAATCTCAGAAGCAACCAAAGTGCCCATCACTTGAAGAATAGATGAAAAAGATGTGGTGTTTTTATACAATGGAGTACTACTCAGCTATAAAGAAAGACAAACGCGAAGGCTTCGTGTAAGTGGATGCAGCTAGAGGCTGCCCTCACAAGTGAGATAAATCAGACCCACATGTGTAAATATTGTATTACCTCCCTAGTGTAAGAACCTGAAAGAAATAAAACCTGAAAGGCATAATAGATATAGTAAATGGAAAGAAACTGAACCTAAGGATTAAATGACAAAGATGAGAGAAAGGAGAAAAGATAGGGAAAGCATGCAAGCATATGTGCAGGATGGCTGAGATGACTGTACTAATAATTTCCATCAGTGTTTTGAAAATAGCAGTTAATGTTTAGAGTTTTCACCTCGACTAACTCTGTATGCTGATATCTATCATCTGAACAGCTACAGGACAGCAATTTGTAACACAAAGCCCGTGGTTGAATACCTCTTATCTTGGTCTTCTAAATATGTACTGTTTCTAATGTCATTGATTATTATACTCTCCTTAAAATATTTTTAAAAAACAGGAAAAAACTAAGATTTCTTGAAAATAAGCATCAGTATTCAATTATTTGTCCAATCTTGCATAACTATATGTGTTAATCTGAGCAATAGATTTGATGTTAAAAATAGATACTATAACCATTGTCAATTAGCTATTCCTGTTTCAAAATCTTTAACATATGTATTGTTGTTTGTTACTGTTTCTGTCATTTTTTTCCTATTTGTTTTTGCTTCTGCTTTTACTCTTCAAAATAAAATTCAATTAAGTTAAAATACAAAAAGTATTAATCTAAATTTTTGCTATATCATGGGATTTTGCAGTACTGTACAATATGCATATGTTGTTAAAATTACATAGGTTTACAGTTTTAAAAATGGTCAAGAACATTAAGAGTTTTTAAAAGTGCAGGAAAGGTTTTTAAGAGTCTGGGAAGGGTTTGTAAAGCCTTAAAATGTATATAAATACTAAATTATAACGTCACTACTTCGCTGATTTTCACTTATCGTGGGGGAGTCTGGAACGTAACCTGCACAATAAGTAAGAAACCACTATAATCCCATTCCATAAAAAACACGATTTTCTCTGAATTCGGTGTCACCTGTCTCTTACCATTTCTAGTAGTCTCTGTCATAATCTCCTGGAAGTCTTCATCTAAGAGAGTAATTCCTAGAGAAGGCAAAGTGTGCTGGAGCTCTTCGGGAGCAATGGCGTTTTCTTGGAGCTTACTGATAGCATCACAGACATTTTCTAAGCGTATGAAAGATAGAGGACTGCTAAGTACCAGAATTTCCATCTATTTAATTAGTACCTAAATATTTAATAGAAAACAACTTTTATCTAATCAATATTACCCAATGGAAGGACTGCCTTTCTCCCTAATTTTGTTTTCTTATACTCTTTGTCTTTTAGTTCAAACACAAAACTGCCCCAAAATTCTAACTTACAAACTACCAATTTTGAGAAAAGACGTGTTTGTACCCAGACAAAGCTGCTTGCTTCTGATTAAAATAGATCACAATCCAAATGTTTGAAGTTATGGAAGCCCAAACATCAAGGTGGGGTTCTGGTCCTCCCCATACGGTTACCCTCCATGCATCCAGTTCACAACCTTCAGAAAATGAAACTCTGAAGTCAGATTCACTGCTCGTGGGCCTCTTAATAAATGCACTTCTGTGGTATTCAGGTAAAACAGTATAAAATCTGGGCCTTGGGATTTGGCTCAGCAGTAGAATGCTTGCCTAGGTTCAGTTCTCAGCACCAAAGCAAAAAATACATCTCTCAAAAATTACATAATCTGAATTTATTCATGACAAAATATAAGGAAAATTCAAAATGAGTGGCATTAGATAAGTAATCACTACTCCTCGAAAGTATCACAGTGATTTAAAAAATTGAGGAACCATCACAAAATGAAAGAAACCAAGAACATATGCCAATTAAGTGTACTATGTGTTCCTGGATTAGTCTTGGATCAGAAAAATTACACTTATAGAGATTGGAAAAATTCAAATAATATCCATAGATTAGTAAGTAAGGTTGTGTCAGTGTTGATTTCCTGGTTTAGATCATTATGGGTTAATATGAGACAATAACACTTGGTAAAATTAAAATGTATTGAGGGAATTTATTCTATCTTTGCAACAATTATAAATGCAAAATTAGTTTAAAAGTTAGATATCTGAAGTTTAAATCATTGCATTATTCACATTTCAGTTACCATCAGTTTCTTTGTGGAAGTTGTACCAAATAAACTATCTAATACTTCTTTATATAGAGAACATAAATATGGCCATAAGAGATGCCATCATTTGATTTTGGTTATCCAAGGCAGGTGTAGAGCACCCTTTTGAAGACCTGTTCTGTCCACTTGCTGAAATGCCTACTACTCCACCATCCCATTACCCCAGGGTTTTATTTCTGTTGAAATGCACTGAAGCCTCAGAAATAGAAAGGAGGCACAGAGTAATAACAGCACATCAGAAAAGAAATCAGTGAAAGTCTCTAATCCTCCTTAATAGATCATAACTTTTCAATAGTTACATTATGTATTAATCACTCAATTTTCACAAGGCATCCATTATACCTATTATATCGATACTAAATGCAATATAAAATTCAATAAATGTCTTTAAAGAAAACAAGCATTGTGATGGAAGTAGCACAAAAGGGAGTGCACAAATTTGTTGGAAAAGCATCGTTCATCTCTGAGGAAACCCTAAAACCTTTAGAGACTCTAGCCGTGTCACACTGCTCTCCCTCCATAGGAGATAGTGTCTAAAGTACTATGAATTAAAGCTGTAGAACACAAAATAAAAATTTCAGACTCTCTACATATTCATTTAAATAAATTACAAACAACTCTCAACTCTCTAGGGAATTTGAGTTACTCCAATTAATCACTTAATAAGCTTATAACAGAAAGTTAAATTCCCCAAAAAGGGGGAAATCTAAGAAGGAACTAACATCAAAGCCACAGAATTACATACATTAGCGTAGGCAGGCATCAATATGCTGGTCACCCAGGATACTGACAACTGCTTAAATCTATCCAATAACAGATTACTTCTGCCCATTTCCATGACAACCAAAACATTCAAGGACCTGATTCTGACTTATGTACATGGTACTAACCCAGGGTATTCACTGCAGTTTTTTCTTTACTTGAAACATGTTTCAGGAGAGTTGCATCCTTTCTCACAACAAGGTTCTCAAGTTTTGGGATATCAGAAATATCATTTTTATCTAGAGAATTATTGACGCTTGTAGCACTCTTCAAGTTTGGTAGTTTAGACTTTGAGTCATAATTCTCAGCTTTCTCTAAGTGCTTTTTAAAATTCATGCCATTCTTTGCGTATGGTTCACCAGGAAATTTTCTTATCTGTCCAAAATTTTTTGATGGTTGAATTTCAGAATCACTTTCTTCCATAATTTTTTTAGGATATTGTGGAATTTTTTTAATCAATTTTTTAGACATTGATGATCCAGTCAGTCTGGAAGGTAGACTGTATTTCTTCTTATATTGTAGAGAGTATCCTTCTACCTTTGGTAACCTTTTCTTTGAAGCAGTTTCATCCAAATCTGAATCTTCCATAAAGACAAGAGAAACATAATCAGCTATTTTGGTACCCATGTAATTTTTGCTATATTTCAAAAAAGGTCTTCATAAAACACATTCAACATATTACCAACTAAATATACAAAACAAAGTTTAACCTGCTGAAAAAAAACCAAAGGGCTGATCAAAAAATTAAACTATGGGGGCCGGGGAGATGGCTCAGTGGAATAAGTGCTTCCCTGGCAAGCTCAAGGGCCCGAGTTCAATCCCTGGCTCCACCAAAAAAAAAAAAAAAAGAATTAAACTATTTGTTAGGATAAATATTACAGTGCAATACATTTAAGTATTTTAATCTAATCTATCACCTAAAAGTTACACTGAAACTTAAGTGATAGGCTATTGAAACAAATCATTTATTCTCTGTTCTTTTTCAGTTTAGAAATGTAATAGATCTATAATTAATATAGATAGATATCTCTTTAGTTCTAAGGGTACAGAACTATAGGAAAATTTATGAAGTTATAATAAAAATTATTTTCATAATAGTCTCAATATTTGGAGAGAAATAACTTTATATGTAAGATAGCATTTTTATAAAAATATTAGCCCAACATTCCAAACTAAAATTTAACTTACAAAATTCATCTGATGGTACAGAGTAACATCAGCAACACTGCCAGATATAAAATCAACATTTAAACTCAAAATGAAATAAAAATACAAATGTAAAACGTTAAACTATAAAGCCAACAAAGGAAAGCATAGGGGAAAGATTTCAAGGGATTTGTATAGGGTCTACGGTAGCAAACCTTTTAGAGATGAGTGCCCACACTGCAACCCAAGGCCCATTTATTTCTCACAAGGTGCCCACACTGCAATTAAACCTGAATACGTGGTATTACTTTGGATAAAATAACTCACACACTAACATCTTTTGTCTTAGAAGAAAATCAAATAACAAGTGGACAATAGGTTTTCCACCACTGGAATAGGCAATTTTTGACAGATTCCAAAACACAGACAAAAGCAAAAATAGGTATATTGTATTACACCACAGTAAGAATGTACTGAAAAGCAAAGGAAGTAATCAGCAGAGTGAAGAGACAACATACACAGTGAGAGAAAATGTAGGCAAAATATTAGACTGACAAAAAAATATCCAGATATACAACTAACTCAAATATAACCGAAATCAAGTAATCCAATTAAAAACTGAAAAAAAAAAGATATGAATAGACACTTCTCAGAAAAATAATAAGCAAATAGCCAACAGATATATTAAAAGTGCCCAATATCATTAACTAATAGTGAAATCCAAATGATAGCCAGTTGGAATGAAATTATCAAAAGGACCCAAAGAAAGCACTGGCCACAAGGCATGGCCCACCTGGGACAGCACAGCAAGTCACAGACTGCTACAGAGCGCAGCGGGCCACCACTGTCCACTAACCCCAGAGCAGCCCTCTGTTTTGCTTCCACTTGGCACAGGACTGCAGAGGTGCAGGCTAAGAAAGCACTCTGATCCTGGATAAAGCGTCCACCTAGGAGATGGCAAGCCTGGGCGGACGGCAGGCCCAAGTCAGAAGTCCAGACCTCTCCAGCAGCTTTAGGGATTCAATCATTACACTCACAATGTGACTGAGTGTAGGGTAAATATACATCGCTCAAAGCTACCCACTGTAATGAGCCTGAATGTATCAGCGCGCGCGCACGCGCGCACACACACACACACACACACACATACAACATGAGAAGGCAAAATAACAAAACAACTCCCAAAACAATAAACTCCTCTAAAGTTGATTTATGAGGCATCAAAGAGGAAATCAAAAGCCATGCACTCCAATTATTTTAAATGATAACAGGCGATAGCAAAAGAGATTAATAAGGCACTTCAATGAGTACAAAGAAAATGTAAATAAACAGATAATGGGTCAAAAAAAAAAAAACCAGTGAATCTACAGAAACACGAATAAATAATTACCTGAGCCAAAGTGATACAAAACATGAATGACCAGTATAAAAAAGAAAGAATCCATAAAGAGGTGCCAAGCAGATACTAAATTTTTTAAAATCATGTATTTATTTATTTGTTTGTTTATTTATTTGCTACATGGCCTCACTATGAGGCTCGCGCTCGTAGTGATTGTCCTGCCTCAACCTCCCTAGTACTGGGGTTACAGGCACGTGCCACCATACCCGGTTTTGGTGGTTGGGATGGCATGCAGTACTGGGCATTGAACCAGGGTCCCTGTGCTTGCCAGGCAGGCATTCAGACCACCAAGCTATCTCCCAGCTCCCAAGCAGAAATTAAGAAGTTTAGGGCCTGCCAAATAGCTCAGTGGACTAAAGCGCCTGCTTAGCCAGGCGCAGGGCCTGGGATTTGATCCCCAGTGTGCCATACCAGCCCCACCCCCAAGGTGTGCTGAGAAGGCAACTGAGACTAAGCATGGTGGCACACGCCTGTAATCCCAGGGCTTGGGAGGCTGAAAACAGGAGACTCACTCTGCCGGATCTGTGTCGTGAGACCTGTAGACCCTGTACTAGAATACATAGAACACAAAAAAGAAATTAAGAAGGTGAAAATTTCTACCAAAAATAAGGCCATCAGAAGTGAACAGTATGAGGACGGGGTGTCGGAATATGACAGGATTATTGTAGGGGCCAATCAACAATGTATTTTTATATTTTTCATTTTTTTGGTACCAGAAATTCAACTGAGAACCTTACACTTGTCAGGCAGGTGCTTATGCTGCTGGGATAGCTCCCCAGCCCAAGAAGATTCATTTTAAAAAGAGAACATAAAAAATGGATCCAACAGCTTCCAGATGAAAAGACTCGTGAGAAATTAATTGCAATTACTAAAAAAGTACAAATGGAATTTTAAAACCTCTGTTTACAGAAATAACAGCAAAACTTTCCAAATGAGAAAAGATTTTTAACATAAGTTAGGCATACAGAACCTTAAATAACCACAATTTAAAAACAAAATTCTACAAAACTTCCACTATGACACATCATAGTCAAAAATACCTAGGTTCAATACAAGAATAGAGCATTAGATGCTGTTAGGAAACACAATGAAACTCCCTGGAAGACTGTCTCAAAAAGCAAAAATGAAAAAATGTAAACGTGTTACAAATATAAATACGAATGAACTGCCTAAAGCACAGTACATATTGCCTCTGGAAAAGCTAAAGGGAAATTCTAGGACAAGGTTTGTTCTTCCTTTTTTTTGTAACAAGCCTCAGAAAATTTGTAATTCTTAGAATGTGGGCTCCAGCAATCTTAATTAAATGATATTTAGACAAATGAGAAAAACTATAAGGAATAACACAAAGTGTAATAAGAGATGAAAAATAACATATAGTAGTTAATAAAGAAAAACTAAAAATGAATGACAGCAAAACATACTAAAAAAATTTAAAGGATCAATATCAGGATGTCAGAATGCCCTACAAATTATAAATTAAATACTATCATTGTTTAGTAGAGTTATTTTGTTTTAAATTTGACTTTATGCTGCACTGTGTCAGGGCAAGATAAAAAAAATATGATACTGTTATTATAGAATCAATATTAAGAAGGTATACTTAGGTATTACATTAAATTTTTATTTCTCTTATTTAAGAGTTAGAGACAGGTTCTTTTTTTTTTTTTTTTTAGTGGAACTGGGGATTGAACTCAGGTCCTTGCGCTTGCCAGGCAAGCACTTATTCTACTGAGCTATCTCCCCAGCCCAAGAAAGGTTTTCAAGAAGCTTTTTAATACTTTTGTAAGGTAAAATCTACATATTAGCATTTAAAGGAGAATTCATGTATAAACAAGGTTTGCCATAGCAACAAGAGCTTCCTTACAAATATCTTCATACTGGCCTTCTAGAGCATCCAAAATAAATACGATATCTCCAATATCCACCATGTGCTTACCTGTAACAGAATAGACACAAACACTGTGTTTACTGTTGAATATAGATACAGCCACCATAGTAATCTAACATGAAAACAATACATAAATATGTGGAGGTATAAAGACAGAAGCTGCTATTATGAGTTCTGGATAATATCTACAACAGTGAATTAATAATAGTTCACTATTAAACACAAATGCTATAGTTTTTCTCCTCAGTAGAACAGTTTGTTACCAAAAGAAATAGTGATGACTATTTTAGCCTCCGATGCTAGATAACCTGAACAATATTTAATTTATAAACATTTTTGAGAACCTACTATAGGTAGTATTTGACGAATCTGCTCCTTGCCCTCACTTTCTAGACCAGTGATGGTGCACTTTTTGGAGCCCAAGCGCCCAAGCTGCAGCCCAGCACCCAGCTGCCCCTGCAGAGCACCAACGCCATATCGCACAGCTGACGTGCAGGTGCTCCTGGCTCGCGGGCCAGCGCAGAGGGGCCTGTGCCCCTGCAGCACCTGTGACGACGTGGACACACCGCCACTCTTTGGGAGTGTGCAGAATTTCTGTTCCATATAACTAGTGCCCAGGACTGTATCTACTGCCTGTCACTTCAATATGGTTTCTAAGAGAGCAAAATATACTGAAGACTATAAAGAACAGTGCAGCATCTACATGGTGGGTAGCAGACAGCCATTCACCATCTGCTATGCACTGACACAGCACTCATAATTTTAATTTCCTACCATTCCTGCTCTTGTCTAAGACCATTTTTCTTCTCAGACAGTGCATGACAAGGAACAGCTCAAGTACAGTGAACTTAAACAATGCCATTCCACTTGTGCACCGAGGTAAAAATTGTTTTGTCCATAATTCTTGCATCAACACATTTGAATTTCCTTCCTATGCAAGATGTAAAAGCCTGGAAATTGACTCACCTACCCTATAACAATATTAGATTTGTTCCGTAGTCTAGTAAAAAGAAATCAACTATTCAATAACATGAATGAGAGAAGACCCAGAGAAAATGATGCCAGTTTTAAAAGTGATTTCTAAACAAAGAATTATATCGTATATAGCAGTTTTAGCACTGAATAAGTTTGATTCACTCTGATTCTCTGAAAATTAATATGATATCAGTTGTAGGCCTTTAAATTACTCCAAAGCAAGAATGTACTTAAAAGTAAGTGCTAAAACAAATCGGTGATAAATAGCCTTCTGATTAGCAACTGCTGGCTACATTCTGGTTTCTGTGCTTTGAAAAGAATACTGTTTGCAGGATAAAGGGGATAAAAGTAGACATGGTTAACGGTGTGAGGATGAACTGCAACAGTCCCAAGGAAGTATTATGTTAATTTGGACTAACGGACAGAGACAAAAATACCTTCAAGATGTATAGCATTTAAAATAGGAGAACTGTACAGTGAATGCATGAGGAGAAAACGCATTTGTCAAGGATGACTCCGGTTTCTATCCATCTTTCTTGAATCTGTTCATGGTACCGAGCTGTTACAGTTTGTGTCTAGTTGTTCCCTCAAGCCTCACGCAGTCATGCGGCGGCTTCTAGAGTCTGTGATTAATTCACAATCCAGTTCAGGGATTTCAGTGTGAGGGCTGCCCCCGCCTGGGACGGGCAATCTGCATACAATGCAAGGAGGAGAGGGAGACTTGCTAGCTGCGGCAGCTGCGGCTCCTCCCTTTGCTCTTTGCTGTTTTCAGTCACCATCAATAGCTGCCCTCTTCCATGTGCCACTCTACCTTACAGCCAGCCAAGTACGGCCTGAAACCTCCACTAACTGAGATAAATAAACTTTCCTTCCTTAATTTTGGGTATCAGGTATTTTGTCCCAGCAACAAGAGAAAAGTAACAAAGTACAAGCACCATGATAGATGATTACATTTAACTCCTATAGTACTATTAGGAGATTAGTATTTGTCCACCTTACTTCACCAAATAAAGCAGGAGACTTAGAGAGCCGGATGAGAATTCATAAGCTAAAAAGCAACATGCTGCAATAGTCCTATATGATTTCCGTTAGTCCTCACAGAGCATGCCCTCAAAACTGTTTAATAATATTGCTTGAGATTAGCCTTTAAACTTCCCATTTTACACACATCTTCGTACTCCAGTGTATCTCTCCATTCACATTTGCCCCCAGAACCCACCATGTGTGACAGCTCAATAGAACTCTGTACAGTCTGATTCTATATCCAGATCACAAATCGGTAACAAAAGGCCCACCGTGAAGCCACCACTAACAAAAGAAGAATACAGCGAAGCCCACTGAGAAGAATCCCACGTGTGATTACTGTTCTACCATATCTACACAAACTTGTACCTCAGCTTAAAATGTCTTTTTCATACTGAAGAAGTTTCTCGGGTTCAGGTTACTATTTTACATACATGTCTACTAACTCTT
The DNA here is from genome assembly GCA_002564305.1 of Octomys mimax. Lineage (NCBI taxonomy): Eukaryota > Metazoa > Chordata > Mammalia > Rodentia > Octodontidae > Octomys > Octomys mimax. The sequence goes on along the minus strand of NDGM011160532.1, from coordinate 5 downwards.
TAGGC
>NDGM011160523.1:0-20393 GCA_002564305.1 Octomys mimax | reverse complement strand
TTAGTTCAGCTTGTTCCAAGTAGGTGCTTTAGACCACTGAGCCATCTCGCCAGCCCAGTCCTTTGCCTCTTGAGCCACATCTGGGATGGTTTTCAGCTCCCTCTGTGTTCTTCATTTCTCTGTGGGTGTGGAGTGTTCTAATTTATTAGTCCCCAGTGTGTAGCAGCATGCTATTAAGGTGATGTGCAGAAATGCATTTGCGAAGTGCTACCTTAAACTGATGATGAATATAATGACAGAGAATATCGAACTTAACACATTCTTCACTGGTAATCTTTTCCCCCAGAATATCTTACAGTAGAGGTATGTGTGTTTAAAAGTCACATGGACTACTTTACTGAATAATAATTGGAAGAAACAGCTTAGAATGAGTATATTTCTCCATGGTAGATACATAGATTAAAAATTGCTAATTTTACAAAGTCAAAGCTTATTTTTCCGTCTTACATTTTGCACTGTGTATCTCTTCATTTTAGGGCACAGAACCTTTAGAAAGCCCCCAAAATACCAATCCTGTGACCTCTTTGGTGACAAGGGGCTTGGGGGCTAGCAGGTGATGCACTAAAGCACCAGCCAGGAAACCTTCCTATCCTCTGGTCCTTTTCTCATCCAATTACAGGTGAGAAGGTGTTATCTTTCAGCCTGTCACTTAAATTTGCACACAGAGGAGGTCTGTCAGCACTCTTTGGTACCTCTCGACTGGATGAGAGAGCCCCCTCCCGAGGCGCATATTGATGTTTCTAGCGAAGCTCGGTGTACTTGTGAACTGTGTACTTGTCAGGAACTGAATAAAGATGCAGGTCCAATAACTGTATGGTGCTCAGCCTTTCAGATATATCTCCTAGCACTCAAGATTTTAAGAAGAAACACACAATGGCAGAGTATGTTTAAAAATTACAACAAACTCTCTTCCCAGGGCATTTTAAAGAAAGAAGGTGATTCCAATTACAAATGTGCTCTTTAGGGGTGTGTGATGCCAGGGACATTTGTAGCCCTTTCTGTCCTATTACTTTTTTAATTAATAGAGGAAATGTAAGAAGCAACCAAAAATGCCTTACATAGATGCTTCAAAATTGACCAATAAAGGGATAATTTTATCATTAGATTAAGTTGTCTTGGGTACATGCTGACAAACTGGTGCATAAGGTATACCTTATGATTTTGCATCTTTTCAGCGAAATAGGCATCAAAATGAGATTTCTGCAGCTAACCGGAACCTCAGCGTTTCTTACAAAAATAGTTGCTTTTCTTTCTCTGTGGGGTGCCTGGCAGGCTGGTAGATAGCACTGCTGGAATGTGAGAAAACAGCTGTGGGGTAACAGGAGCTGCCAGCCCCCCACACAGCTGGCTTCAGAGATAATTAATTATGAAGAGCATGTGGAAGTAATCCACATAATTGCATAAATGTTAACTAATCTGCATAATTGGGTGTATATACAAATGGATTTTTTCCCCTAACTTACTATTTTAACATAGAAAAGATTCTAGTCTACTAGTGGTGGACGATTTAATAAGAGAACCCGAGTTTTAAATGTACCAAAAATTATGCATTCTAATGTGTTCTGTTCTTCAACACTGTGTTTTTCTGTGACTAAATCCTTTTTCCTTTGTCATAATTGTGTGTGTGTCTACATGTGAATTGTTCTGGCATCGTATACTTAATTTTGTGTTCTAATTCCTCTCAGGCCCCCTCCACGAAGAGCACAAAAACATTTTTCTAGATACTTTGTATCAGATGAAACAGATGTGTGTTCAGTGTGACTTTTGTTAATCCCACATTATAAATGTATTTATTCCAGTATTTTTGGGTTTTGTCTCCCATTGAAGATGTATTCTAAGAAGCTTCCCCCTAGAATGGTTGGACTACTGCCACCGGTCTTCAGCGCCGGCTTTGGGGTGGAGCCTGTGACCAGACCTTTGGGAGACGGGGCTTAGCTGGGAGCTGCCTGTCTCACTCTATGCTGTGGCTCCAGGACTTACAAGATGCGGCTGTCTCAGTGTTTTGTTCCTTGGAGGCCATTGAGAGTTTTGCTCTTCTAGGTGTGTATGACAGGGTAGAGGGTGAGTTGGGCCATGTTTTGGTGGCTAACAGGACACTCGCTGGGGTTTGCCAGACGCGCAAACTGATCTCACCTCTTCCTGCTTCCTCAGTGGTGGTGAGAGTTTTAGGTGAACCCTGAACCAAAGAAGCACATGAGACAACCATGTAAGGCAGACCTGAAGGAAAATCTTAGAGTTGCTCCAAGCTCTTGGGCGACATAGAAACACTGTGAAAATCAGCGTTCACCTTCCCTAGATACCCGTACCCTTATTTCCCTATAAAAAGAGAACTATGCTTACACGGAAATTTAAATGTTAGAGTTATGCATTCACATTTTCATGCTGGTAGTTTTCTTTTGTCTCCACACTCTTTTCTTTTTGGTTTTGAAGATGCTTTAAATCTTTAAAAAGCCATCCCATAGACTTTCTTTCTTCCTTTGGCTTCAGGTCATTTGTGTAAAGTTTTTCCCTTGTACCACTTTATTTCTCCTTCCCTTTTGCTCTGTCACTTGCCCTAGCCCTCTTCTCTCAGCAAGCACTGGTACCTTCTCTTTAGCATATAGTTTCCTCTAATCTCTATAGACATCATGTGAAAGTAATACATTTAAAAGGACAATAAGACTTCAATTAGGGCCGGGGAGATGAATGAGTAGAATAAGCGCTTCCCTGGCAAGCGCAAGAGCCCAAGTTCAATCCCCGGCTCCACCCAAAAAAAAGAAAAAGACCTCAGTTAGCCATCCAAATTCAAGCACAAATGGTGGAGATAATTGCAAGAGCTTAATTTTTATTTTGTGTTTTTTAATGTGTATATTTCATTATGTGCTTTTATGATATCATCTTCAGCCACATTGTTTCAATGCAGACAGTGGAGATGTTTTGTGAAGATCAAGTTGAAGATGAGCTATCTGGATGCCCAACTGCCTGGGCTTTCTTGACCAGCCTCAGGAGCACCCTGCTGCCTCTCACCTTGAAATCTGCAGTAGCCCTGACCTCAGCTCACCCTCTGTCCCAGGCCGTCTCTTTCTAAACATATTCTCCTGACGAGTATTTTTCTGTTTCTCATTTAGCATGCTCCTATCAGGCAGGAGAAGAGAGTAAGGGTCAGACAAAACTGTCAAATGTATAAACAGACACTGGGTGGCTTAGGTAACCAGCAAGATGCAATATGGTTGAACTGGAAAGTACGATGAGTGTATGATAATCTTGGATATGATTGGAGATTCCCGTTGGTGGCTTGTGACCGATGAAGGCATATTTTAGTGATGCTACAGCACTGAACACTTCTATGCTACTGCAGTAGAATGCTTACTGGTTGGAGGTCCTGAAACCCTTCTTGTTTTCCACAAACTGAGTACTTAAATGCATGAGGAGTTTCTGGCTCACAAAGGTTTCTTTGTGTGTTGACTCATGCTTATCCTTGTGCAGGACAGGTGTCTAGCTACAGTTAAATCAGGCTAATGTTCAACCGGTATTAACTAGCATGGCTCACCTTGCCTTATCTTTTTACCCAGAGTGCACTGCGCCTGTTTGACATTAAATGATCTTGGACCAAAACAAAGAAGCCTAAGATCAATGGGGCCTCAGAGGCTACCCAAACCTTTTATGTGGCCGTAAGTTCAAGATTCAAATCAGATAATTGGCCTTCGACTTAGACTGGGAATTAAGTATATCCCAAAGTTTGACTCTAATAACAAGCTAGGTGAGTTTTGTGTCTTGGATGGTATACACTAACTGGGTTAATCATTTCTCTTATTGTATATAACAATCCTACAGATTATTCCTGTCAAATGGTAGCTTCTCATAAATGTCACATGAGGAAAAAAGAAAAAAATGCCTAAGGGCCAGTGAGATAGCGCCTGCTCAAGCAACTGCAGGGACTAGGGTTTGATCCCTGGCACCACATGTTTCACTGGCCCCACCCTGGGTGCACTGAGCTAGCCACAGAGTCCAGGTATGATGGCACACACCTGTAATTCCAGAGCTAGGAGGCTTGAAAACAGGAGGATCACTCTGAGTCCCAGCTGTATAGTGAGACCCTGTAACAAATACATTAAAAAAAAGCTGAAAAAAGAACACTTAGATGTACTTTCAGTTATAATAGTCAAATACTTTCTCTATGGTTTGTTCCCAGTTTACACCAATTTAATAGTATTTATCTTTATGTGATATTTTTTTCTATTAAAAAAATTAAAATTCTATTCTATCCAACTTGCCACTTTCCCAGTCTCTACTCCCTTGTCTGGCATTGACTTCTTCAGCAAGTGCTGTACCAACATAAAAGAGCTGATCCACATGATTCCCAAAACATCCAACTTTTGTGTGAAATCATAGGAATTGAAATAGCCACTTGGTGCTTAGAGCCCTTTCAAAATGTTCTCAATTTTCCAACACTGATTGCATTTCTGGCTTCAGAGATCAGTAAGAACACGAATGAGATTTATCTTGCATGAATGTTTTTCATGCACATAACTTGGAGGTCCTCAGAGGAAAGAAGCAATATAAATCTCATATTCTATACATAATTCCTACATGGCTCCCAGCTGTAAACTTTAGTACAGCCTAAAACAGTTTAGCAGAATTTGTATAATGTAGACAGTGAGGTTTAATGATTGATTGGCCCTTCATCTTTAATTCAGTTATTTATTGAAATTATGATTCCTTGAATTCTTGGCCCTGGATAATATCTGGGGATGGAGAGATAAACAAAGGGCTGGCTTCATCAAGTGAGCAGCCCCCTGGAGAGATAGGGATGCTTATAAACTCTTAGCACCAGACAATTACAAATTCCGCACCTGAGTCTCTACTGATACGGGGAAAGGGCTAGTTGAATTGGCCAGTAAAGTAGCAAGAACTTGACACCCACTGCTTCAAGCTTTCTAGTTGGTTGAAGTTGGAAGCCAGGAGCTCATGTGGCCTTCATCTCTCTTTTTGTCTGCTCTTCACTTACCCGGAACAAGCCCTGAGCATGGTTGCTGTGTTCTTTTTTCTCCCTTGTATGCTCCTCAGATGGGTAAGAGAGAAGTTCTGATTATGCACAAATGAGCAAGTGTCTTCCATTAACATCTCCTGGCCACTTTGTCTCCAGACCAGGACTTGGATGTGTGTGTTGGCTGGTAGCATTAGAAAGCTGGATTCTGTCTGTTTGTCTCTGACCTGCTTGTGCAGCTTTTGTGGGTTTCATCTGGGTGTGTGGGTGTGGCAGCACACACTGGGTGGCTTAGCCAAGAGGATGGCAAGCTCCAGCCCAGCCAGAGAAGCTTAGTGATTTAGCAAGACCTTGTCTCACAGAAGACCAAGGAGTACTAAGTGCGTAGCTCAGTACAAAGGCCCTGGATTCAGTCTCTAGAACTGAAAAAGAAAAAAGAAGAGAAAAGATCAAATTTCAGGACACAATAAGCTGTAGCTTAAAACAATACTGGTTTAGTTTTCTGAAAGGATACAGGACAACAGACACAGCACATAGTGGAGCCGGGCCTTTATGCAAACCCGTAACTCCCCTACTTAGATGTGACTGCACCAACAGACAAGGCAACGCGGCATGCCACATTCATCCCAAATCCATAGTTTCTAAACTACAAGTACTTTGAAGGGCTGTGGGATGACTCTCACAGGTAGGCCTGGATCAGCCCAGACATGATACTAACCCTTTACTTTAGAGGTCTGATGTGTATTTATCAATAGCAAAGAGATATTTAGATTCATATCTGATGCTTTTGTTTCTAAAGTCTTGCTCTAAGGCTTTAACCAATCCAAGAGAGATCAGAAATCTCCTCACAGAATCTGAGATAACAGATAGGACAACTTTCTTTTTTTTTTTTTCAACAATATAAACTGTTTCAAAATATCCATTATAGGGGCTGGGAAGATGGCTCAGTAGAATAAGCACTTCTCTGGCAAGCGCAAGGGCCTGAGTGCAATCCCTGAATCTGCCAATAAATAAATAAATAAATAACCATTATAAATGATACAAAATTTCACTAAACAAAGTAATGGGAATTTGACAATGGTTGTTGTATTGCATAATGCTATTTTCAAATTAGTTGTTTCGATTATCAGACATAATCCTGCAGTATTGATTTTTTAAAAAATGTATATAAAGTTTAAAAGAAGAAAAAGAAAAAATATTAAAAATAAAAAATTGAACATTAACTGCTCCTTTCAATAGATCAGCAGAAATCAGAAGGATAATTACCCAAAGTATTCTGCATATATACATAAATATGTCTTTTTCCCTTCTTTCTTTTGTCCTTTTTCTCATCCCACTTTTTCCTTCTCATCGAATAGATCTTTCCCTTTCACAGTATCTATTGTGCCATTTAGATTTTATTTCCTCTTTAGGTTCTCACACGAGCAACACAATATAATATCTGCACATGTGGGTCTGATTGAATTCACTTCCCAATATGGTCTCTAGTTGTATCCATTTACCTATAAAAGACTCAAATTTATTTTCTTCATAGCTGAGTACTATTCCATCATGTAAATTTTTATATCCCTTCTTTTCTATCCATTCTTCAGTCGATGGACATTAGGGTTGTTTCCAAGATTTAGCTATGGCAGATTGTGCTGCTATAAACATGGGTGCACATATATCACCGTGACATGATGTTTTTAGTTCGTTTGGGAAAATACCTAGGAGGGTTACAGCTGCCTTGAATGGGACCTCCATGTGTGGCAAAGCCTTCCTGGGAGAGAAACACTTCCCATGTCACGAGGATTTCAGCCAAGATGGAAAGGCCAAGAGGAATTTTGTAGCACGTGAATGGGAATTTTATTTAAGGAACTAATAAGTAACCAAAGAATCACTGAGCAATATTATGTACATTGTGGAAAAACACAGAAGCCTGGAGACCTTTTCTGCAAATCAATATTTGACTAAATCAATACTTGTCATCACCCCAGGTAACTGATTTACTTAAGTCCTTTTAAAAAATATACTGTAAACCTTTGGAATTAAGCATCAACATCAGCATTAAGTCATACCAGTTGTACTAAGATCTCAAAACTGTTTGAACTACACTCTCAGTAAATATTTATTGAGTGGCTACTGTACATGAGGCACCATTCATTCCCTAAATACAAAGAATACAGCACTGGGCAAGGCAGGTAAGACTTCTCTTTGGATACAGCTTGTATTTTGGAGCTGTGCTTCCTACACAGAAGCTGTCTACCCTGTATAACCCTTGAGCTCTTGGAAGGCAGCTGGTTCCCAGGAGATGTGCTAGGGCAGTTATCATGTAAGTGTAATATATCTCATTAGTCAATGTTTTAATGATTTCATTTTGAAATTTGAATGCTTCTGTTGTATTATATTTAATAAAACATACAAAGAAATAAGTTGTATGTTTCTTTCACACGGTGACTCTGGAAACATGTCATACATGTGACCCACGTTCTTCTTAGACAATGCTGCAGGAGAGAAGAGCCCAAAGCTAAAATAGTTCACAAAATAAATGAACCAGAAATTTTCTGATAGCACAAAGTGCTATCAAGAAAATAAAACCCTGAGATGCACTAGCAGTCAGCCAAGGACGGCTTTCATGGGGTGCGGTGCTGCTGACCCATGGGCGTTCTGAGCCAAGGTCAGAAAGGTGGGCTGGTGAGGAGCTCACGGACCTGGAAATGAGGGGGCTTGCACCGGAGGGGCTGTGGGAAGCCACGGAGGCTCCTAGCAGAACACCCTGGACTGATCGGCATTTTTGAAAGACCTCTATGTCTACTTTATGCAGGATGGAATGCAAATGAACAAGCAGAGAGGCAGGGAGCCTGGACGCTGTTTCTGTGGTGCTGCCAAGATTGGTGGCTTGGATTGAAAGCAGAGGCAATGTTAAAAGCAGACAGCTATTTGAAACATATGTGCAGCCTTCGGCTTTCAGAATTGTGTTGATGACTGGGACAGTGGAGGGGAGGCTGCATGGGCAGGGGTAGCCCTGGCTTCTGGCTGCAGGTAGATGTGGCAGGGAGTGGAGAAATCATGCTTCCACCGAGACGGGAAAGTCATCAGAATAACTTGGAGGAGGAGCTTCTGTTTTGCCCATGGTGAGACTGCAAATACTGCTAGAAACTGAAGGAAATGAATTGGTAAATCTAGAGTGTGGTAGACACATTGGGGCAAAAAATATAAATTTGGGACACAGTTTATATTACTGGAGTGAAAATACAGCACACTGTGGTGGGGTAGGCCTGAAGAAGGGCTCAGAAAGTGTCCTCGTGTGAAATACCAGGCGGTGTTTGCAGAGCCTTCTTGTGGCTTTCCAGTGGACTCTCTGGGGACCAGGACAAGCTACCAACAGTGGTTGATGCCTCTCCTGGCTGCAGCCATGCTAGACACGTTCTGTCCTTCCTTCTACTCTTGCTTTCTGTAGGCAGTTGGAGATAAACTAAAAGCATCATTGTTAATGTTGTTTTTCAGGGATTGGAGAGAAAAAAAATCATTATAGGCAGGAAATCATAAAATGTGGGGAGATTGCCTTGTTGGCCCTTGGCTAGAGTCTACAATTTGGAGAATTATACAGGAAGACATTAAACGCAAGCAAGAGAGACACAAGTTTGATTTTATTAGTCTTAGTGGAGAGACGAACCTCTATTCAAGAGCTCTGAGAACCACTGATGGCTAAGTGGAGCAGTCATGCGGACGCAGGGACCGCAGGCTCAGTGAGTCTAGGAGACATCATAGCTTTATAGCTCAAAAAATCCACCAGGCTTTGTTTAAAAAAAAAAAAAAATACTGATTTTAGGGCCAGCCACATAGCTCAGCAGATTAAAGCACCTGCTAGTAGGCACAGGGGCCAGGGGCTCAATCCTCAGCCTGCCATGTCGGCTCCCCCCATGGGATATGCTGAGATGGCAACTGAGACTGGGTGTGGTGGCACGTGCCTGTAATTCCAGGTCTTGGGAGGCTATAAATAGGCAGATCACGATGAGTCCGATCTAGTAGTGAGACTCAACATTCTGTAGACTCTTCCCTAAAATACAAAACAAAACAAAACTGATTTTTGTTTGTTTGTTTATTTTTTGTACTGGATATTTACCTCGGGCCTTGAGCTTGAAGGAAGGCACTTAGGCCACTGAGCAATCTCCCCAGCCCATAAAACACTGATTTTTAAGGATGGTGGTCCATGCTTTAACCCAAAAATAGACGTCTTCTAGTGACAGTGCCATCAGCAAAATTGATGGCTAGCTAAGCCCAGATTTCCAACCAGACCCTCCAGCTGGGAAATCTTTCCCATCCCCACCGTTGAACGCTTGCTTTTGGAAACCTCGATGACCCTGTAGCAAGGCCTCAGTAAGAGAACGCTGCCATGCAGTCAGTTGATAAACATTCAACATCACAACTTAAAGGAGAGAAAGGCTTAGTCTGGCTTGCAGTTGGTAGAAGCTTCAGTCATCCAGCTGGCTCCAAGGCAGGGTAGCAGAAGAAAACAGCTCAAGGCATGGCAGCCAGGAAGCAGAGAGGGAGAACAGAGACCACGCCCCATGATGCATTTCCTGGCACTAGGCTTCACCTTCCAAAGCCGCGGTTAGCTACACAGTTATTAGCTGACAAATCCATGCCCCACTGATCCAGGCACTCACATCCCACACTCTGGAGAAAGGACTTTGGGGAGGACTCTCTGTGTGAACCGTAACCTTAGCCTGCATTCAGGCCCCATCCTTGAGGGTCCTGAGCTTGCAGCTAGGCAACCACCACTTGTATTTCTTGCAGTATACCTTGTTTGGGAGACGAGCTTTCGGGTCAGGGTGATAAACAAATGTATTCAATAGCCACACTTTGATGATCATATTTGATCAGATATTAAATAAGCTAAAGTTCAGCATTGCACTCATACCATGTCTTTTCCTCTCTATAGTCATTTCTTTTTAACGTTTAGGATATCTCTTTGATTTAAAAAGAGGAATGCAAAGTGAAACGCAACACGTTCTATTAAAATACAAATCTGATACTAAATCATTACCCTGAGTGTCAAGATCTGTCTACCTACCTCAGCATGTAAAAATGATAGAAAACAAGATACAAAATAGTTGTTTATCCAAGATGATAAAAGTATATTTGTTATTTATGTGCATATGTATTTAATGTTCATAAAAATGTTTGTCTACCTGTAATCCTTTGAGCACAGAATTTAGTAACATGCGTACGTCCTTCCCAATAGCATAAGTTATGCATTGTTATGTTTTGTGTATGAATGAGCCCATTTCTATTAATATCAGATTGGTTAAATACATTCACACAGAAGCATGTGCATAAGCTTGCCACTCCAACACACGTGAAACATGAGCACACAAATACCCTAGGGGAAGTGTACTTCAAATTTATTTGTGTAAAATAGAAATGAAATGTATAAAGGTATAAAAGCCAAATTGAACAAAAACAATGTAGAGTACATTCATGTTAGGCAAGGGGAAGTGCAAGGTTTATATACTAACAGGATGAAAGGGGACTTATAAAATGTAGAAAGGTAAAATCAGCAGTATGGGAGCTGGCTGCTAGTAACTTCTAAGAGTCTACTGTTACCACATATGCCTGACTCCATGTCCAGGAACAGCACATTGAAAATGATGACAGTGTGATGTTTTCAACAATGGAAAGTCGAAAGTATATCAGGGCTGGGGATACAGCTCAATGGCACAAGCACCTACCTATAAGCAGAAGGTCTTGAATTCAATCTCCAGTACTACAAAATTTTAAAAAAGGAAAAAAAAAGAAAGTAGAAAGACAGTAGGAATGACAAACATTAAGGTTTTCTTCTTCCCCTTTGGTTGCTGTCCTTTCATCAGCATACCACTGGATATAATTGGTACAGTTAAAAATCACTCTAAATGTGTGTACTGGGCCGGCGTGATAGCTCAGTGGACTAAAGCACATGCTTAGGCAAGCTTGGGCCAGCACAGGGACTGCAGTTCAATCCCAGGCACCACATGCCATGGCAGCCCTGTGCCCAGGCATGATGAGCTGCTCACAGAGTCTGGGAGTAATGGTGCATGCCTGTGATCCCAGCGCTGGAGAGGCTGCAAATAGGAAAGCTCTGAGTCTGAGCTGCATAGTGAGACCCTATAATAACCAAATACACTTAAAAAATAAAATAAAATAAATAAATCTCTGCACTGTATGCTAAACAGTATAGCAACTAACACTGTAAGACAAAAACTATTATAAATTTAAGGAAACTTAAACTATGTCCGGATATTTTGTCTCTGAGAAAGTATACAGATCTATAAATTATTAAGTACCAGGGTAAAAGAATTAAGTGATACAGTCTGTAGACTTGAAAGATAAAAATCTGGGTTATTGACTCATGTACAGATGTCTGAACTTAAAACTGAAAATATTTAAATAAATGATTGAATCAAAATGAATTCAGCTTCTTTAGCATCTCTCGGTTATGTGAGAGCAATTATATTCTTAGCAAAAATTTTGTAGTTTTAGTTTTGAGTAGCAATTTAATTCTCTCTTTGTAATAAAAATTAGATTCCAGGGGCTGGGAAGATAGCTTGGCAGTCTAAGGATGTGCCTGGCAAACACAAGGACCTGAGTTTGATCCCCAGTATCGCATGCTGTGCTGGCCCTGCAAATGTGGGCATGCTGTGTCGGTCCCTGAAACCAGGCTTGGCGGTGCACGCCTGTAATCCCAGCACTGGGGAGGCTGAGACAGAAGGATCGCCATGAATCTGAGCTATGTGGCAAGACCATGTACCAAAAAAATACAATTATTTTTTTAAAAATTAGATTGCATATAAAAGAACAGCAATTTGAATGTTCTTGGAATATTTTATGAATTACTATAAGTCCATAATGAAATAATACAAGTAGTTATTCCCTCTTCAAGACCTTGAACACAAACTTGGCATTTCAGTGTTAATGCCCAGAGTAAGCTTTGCAGATAACCAGAACATTGAGGGGACATTCTCACCAGGTCGGTTACATGAGGGCCATTAAGAATGTATTTTTCTTTTTCTTAACAAAAGACCGAGAATGTTCCATTTCAGCTTGCATTTGTGAGATGGGGCCGTACTAACGCTTGAAGAAGCACAAGAGACCCTCTGTGAGCACCGTGAGAAGATATCAGCCTCTTACTTTGGAACAGATTTCTCCTAATGTGTTAGCTGGTTCCTCAAGCATCCGGCCCGTTTGCTCTTGTAAACTTCAGGAAAAGGAGCGGTATAAAAGGGAGATGCAGGAACAGGGCTTGGAGGCTTAGGAGGAGTTCCTTTTGTCTGCATTGACTTGTCCTGATTGAGAGATGCTCTCTTGAGCAGGTTCTCGCAGCTCGCAACCAGACCCCCACAAGCCCTGAGCAGGGAAATAGCTGATAAGCAACGAGGAGCAGGCGGCCGGCCGGCGTGGAGGACCTGCGCGCTGAGGAATAATAACATTACCTTGGAGGTTTTGAAAACAGGAAAAGCAGAAAGGGAAATGTAGTGTGACAACTAGAAAAAAGGCTTAAGTGCCCCCAATGGGAGATACAATTGTTCTCATTTTATACACAAGGACAAGTACATGGTGCTTGGGACAGGCCAAGGGACCAGTCAAGGTCAAATGTGTATTGAAGGTCAAATCGCTGGGATGTAGCAGTAGCAGAGAAGAAATGTAAAGTTTCTGATTATAAATCCAGGGCCTTTCCAATGCCTCCGTTGCCTCCAGGGAGACTGCCGAAGAGAAATCAGTGCATTTTACTGCAGTTCTGATTTACACACCCTGCCTAAAAACTACTGTTCTTAGTTCTTTTCGCTGCCTCTACCCTACCCCTGATTTCAGAGTAAATACAAGGGAGAACTGACTACTACCTAGACTCTTGCTAAAGAACTTCAATTTAAGACATCTTTTCTCCTTTAGGTTCTCATTTGACTCATAGCACGATCAGGTTGCTGAGAAATATTCTGTAGTCGTACCTAGTGCCTCACATCAAATGTTCCCCCAGAAATGCAAAACAAAATGATGGGCAGACCACCTGGCTTTCATAGAATACTAGAGAAGTCCCGGAGAACAACTCTGCTAATGTAGGGAGAGTGCCAATATTTATGAGCAACAGGACTGTTTGACAGGCAGTGTGCGGTGTGTACACTTCTGATGACAGCATGTTGAAAAATAAAAGTTTTGAAGAGCAACTGGAGCACAAAAGCAAAAACCTAGTAGATTTGGCGTCCTTTGGAAGGAAATGCATGAAAAACTGTCAGACAACCACCAGCAGCCCAGCCCCAGTCTTGAATTGGCCTAGTTGCAGGCACAAAGGCGGGGACCCTTGAAACAAAGCCACATGCCTAGTTTCTGCCCGTAAGACCTTGGTGGTGCGGCAGATTCAGAGCAATTTTGCTTCATTTTGTACAACTATAAACATGTGTTCCTCAGAGCAGAGCCTGGAGGAGACCATTTGATAGTGTTTCTTATTCATTTGTGTATACATAGATGTCTTGCAAAGGAAAGTACGTCCCCGTGTGAGGCAAGGAAGATGCAGGGAGATGATATCTGGTCCCTGAAGCTCCTCTCCCAGGGCCATTTTGGTGGCTTGTGTCAGCAGTGGTGTCCACACACGCCTCGAGAACTGACTACAAGCAGGAAAGCGGCGGGCCTCAGAGCCCAGCCATGCCGGCATCCGCTTCAGAGCTGCAGCCCCCAGAGCCCTTGACGAACAATGTTCATTAAGTCCTACAGAGTTTGGGGTAGTTTCCGCCTGCCTGTAAGCTCTAGAAAGATAGACGGCCTCACTGACATAAATTCTGAGAACCTAGCACAATGCCTCAGCATATTCTAAACATTTGCAAAAGGGAAGAGAATTTCTAGGGTTATTCCACCATAGGGCTCACAGAAAACTCCATGACCCTTGCACGAAAGAGCCTTTCAATCTTTATTTGAATATGTTCAGTAAGGAAGAAGCCATTCATGCCTTCATTACAGTATTTCATAGTTTGTCAGTTCTAACTGCGAGAGATTTTTGTATGCTCAGAATACTTTATAATATTTCACAGTTGTCACAAGAAAGTACAGCTATTTCAGGGCTTACTGAAGAAAGATTATGCCACAGGGCAGGGCCAGGAACATTGCAAGGCTAGAAGCTGAGCTTCCCCAAGCTGCGGGGAGCGTGCAGCTGTGTGTGTAGCTCGAGGGTCACTGGCTGTGTGTGTGCTGTCTCCTACCCACCCGCTCCGTCACTCTGGCCTCCTCGGGGACGCAGGGAGACTTTCTGAACCGCCGCAGCGAGTCCCACTTCATCCACCGCTGGCCACCGGGCTGACCTCGTGTCCGTCGTCGCAGCTGGCAGCTGCAGGGCGAGAAGCTCACCAGGCTTCCCTGAGGTCTACGTGTGCTAACATGTTCAGCCCCCTGTTCTTGCACGTGTGCGTGTGTGTTGTACGTGTCTTTTTCAGTACAGGGAAGTGGACCAGGGGTTTTTGAACTGAGCGACATCCCAGTCCTCTATTTGGTTTTATTTTATTTTTAAGACATGAAATTGTCTGAGCTGGGCATAGAACTCACCCTATGAACCCAGGCTGGCCCTGAATTTATCCTCCTGCCTCAGCCTCCCAGGACTATAGGTGTGATCTATTGCACTCAGTCCTGTTTCATTTTTATACTTACTTGACAAATAAAAGAAATAAACTAGTATATAAGTAAATCACATGCGAGCGAAGTAACTCAAATTTCTGACTGCAGCAAGGAAGCAGCCGCAGCAGCCTAGCCCCGCCCAGCCCGCTGCAGGCCCCGCCCACGCCCACCCCTGTGCCCGGAGGTGCCCGCTGCACGTGGGATCATCCAACTCCCCCGAGCATCTGCTTGCAGAGGTGTACAGACCGCCCGCTAATGGATCCCTCCTGGGACCCCTACCCAAGCCACTCTCAGGTTTCAGTGATTGCTGGTAGCGCCTTCCTCTTCTTTGCAGAGCCAAGAGCGCTCCCGCCTGAGCCCGACACCAGCCCTCCTGGCTGGCAAGTGCAAGCCATCTGTTCAGTTTCCCGGGTACCTTGATGTACAGGAGGGCATGCTGCTGGCACTTTAATTCTGGTCTTTTCGTTCTTCTCTGCCCACAGATCTCTCTCATGTAGGGGAATTTCCCCACAGATGCCTGATTCCTTGATGTATAGAGGACTTGCCTGCAGATGCCTGAGGCTATTTATTACTGTCACCCACCTTGCCCCACCTCAACAATTCCACTTTGAACTCCTGTGGTCAGAAGGAGCAGTGTAGTGCATCTCTACAGAGCAGAGGGCTCTGCCAGGTTGGGAAGGGCAGCCTGTCCCCAGCAGAGAGCCCTCGGCACATAGCCTGAAGCCAAACCCCCTTGGTGGCCAGAGGTCTGGACCATTTTCTTTCCTCCGGAAACTCCGATTGGAAGCACAAACGCAAGCATCCTTTGCACGCCCTGAAGGTTCACTTCCCCAACCCCTGTTCTTGGGGTGTGCTTCCCGGGTTTCTCCTGCTGGCATCATTTCCCCGCAGGGGCCTCAGTAGAGAGGGCTGGCAGGTGGCGAGCTGCTGGCTTTCGGGACATGCCCTGCGGGTCTCGAGCGCCTGTCCTGGTGCCAGGCGCACATCGAAGCTCCTTGCGTCTACCATCTCCATGGGACCAGTGCTCGGTCGGTATGGTAAGCTCTGTGGAATAGAACAGGCTCGGTGTCGAGTGCCAGATTCTCCTGCAACTTGGAAGCCGCGCTAGACGACGTGCAAGTTCTACTGCCATGCTCCAACAGGACCTTGTTTCTAGAAGCATGCCACTGGTTCCATATGACCCCTAGGACCATGTTGCTACTGTCAAGCGACGGCAGGGAAGAAAGAAAAAGGAGCTAAGGAATGGCCAAGAAAAAGAGAAAAATCTCCTTAATTATTTCTCCAAGATTCGCATTTATTTATTTATTTTCTGAGTCTAGCATCAAACTCATCTGCTATTCCTAAGAAGTGAGCATGTCGTTAAGCTTGGCCTGATAAATTCCATCATCCGTAGCCTTCTGATGTGGCTACTGAGCCGCCAATGCATTGTGTGGCCTACAGTGCCGCCCTGTGGCCAGCATGAGGATTGCAGTCTCTCCCAGGTTAATTGAGATAAAAAGATGCCCAGACCCTAACCAAGCTTGCGAAATACTCAGTTTGACTATCACTGAAGAATTTTCCCGCAACGGCTTGAGGTATTTTCACGTTGCTTTTGTAAATGTAGCTGTTTTCTTTTTCTCCTAAAGAACTCAGTCAGATGTTCTGGCCATATATGGAGCACAAAAAAAATCAAAGATTTAAAAATAATGTCTTAGCTTAGCTTAGCAATCCTTTTCTACTTTTTTTTTTTTTTTTTGGTAGTGCTGAGGATAGAACGCGAACATGCTCTCTCTGGTGGCTTGCCATGCCTGGTTTGAATTTATCTTGTTGAATCAATATTAAAGTGGATTCTAATTTCCCGGGCAACAAAAGTAACCAATGGCAGGTATGTGTGTGTGTGTGTGTGTGTGTGTGTGTGTGTGTGTGAGAGAGAGAGAGAGAGAGAGAATTGGATACCAAAAAGGTTAGTTGGGGAAGAAAAGACAAGTTGATCGTGGCAGTCGCGGCCATGGGCAACCTGTGCACGCGGACGCTCCGCCCTCTGTGGCAGCTCTCAGGGCCTCCCAGGTGTGTAGCGAAGAAGCAGCAACAACCATCCGTGCCGCTGGTGTGGAGGGCACTAGCTAGCGCACAGGGGGCCTGCCTAGCAGGCGTTGCCCCAACTCTCCAGTGGTTCTAAGGAACATGCGCAGGTCGGGGCTCCTTAATCATAAGAATGCCTTGCTTTTCTCACCGCTAAAAACAAGACAGCCAATACCTAAAGTTAAAGGGAAAGAGTTTCGTTTCAGGTTCCCTTGGAGAGGTCTCAGTCCACAGTCAGCTGGCTCCAAGGCAGGGTGCAGGGCACAGGGTGTCACAGAGGAGAAGCAGTCCTGCCTCTCCCCTTGTTCCTCCCAGGCTACCTGGCTGTGCCACCCCCCTCCCCCAGCAGGGCCTTCCCACCATCAGACCCAGCGCTGTGCCTAACCAATCACTGGGCTAATCTAGTTCTCACACACCTGCACCCCAGCATCACACAGCCTACATTCAGCCACCTCCAAAACAATCTCCACCTATGGTCACAAAAGGCTTTGAGGGGACACCTAGATACTAGCCATCGTGAAGAACAAGTAAGCATCTAAACCGATTGGACATGGACCATAAGCAAATGTCCCCAAAGTATCCCTTAGATTGAGGGCCTGAAATGCTCGGAAGTAAGAGAAGCCCTTAACAGCAAGATGCACAGGCATAGAAGAACTACGTGCATGTATTGGTATCAGAATTTCAGAAGACTCTGTGTCCCAGTGTAAGTGGGACGAAACAGCCTGACCTGGCAGAAAATTGGGAAATGGCTTTTCTTGCATTCACACTCGCCGCCCACCAGCGGCCCTCCCACGGCCCATGAGAAGGTGCATGGTGCTGGTGTGAACTGCAGCCTGGGCCTAGAACGCTGAACCATGGCCCCAGACCCAGTCAGGGATGGCTTGACATTCTGCAGTCTGCAGGGATGGCATTTCATAAATTAGATTACTTCAAAATTTTCTATCATTCCCTCATGCCTTGAAACTGAGGCTGACTCTAGGAAGCCCCCAAGGTTCCTCCCACCTCTCTCAGCAAAGGGAAGCCCACAGCTGGTCAGGTCACTCCTACCCACGTAGCTCCAGGATTTCATGTTGTTTTTATACACAATTATTTCAGGATGAAGCTGGTTTTATTGCCAGGTTCTTTTAAAAACATGTTTTAACTTCCATATGAACAACCCACTGTGATGGGTTTTGTTTTCTGTTTTGTCTTTTTTGTTTGTTTGTTTGTTTGAGATAGGGTTTCACTCTGAAGCTTAGGTTGGCCTTGAGCTTACTTTGTAGCCCAGGCTGATCTCGAACTTGCAATGATCCTCCTGCCTCAGACTCCCAAGTGCTGGGATTACAGGTGTGAGCCACCGCATCCTGCTTCACATTGTAATGTTTTCACTCATTAGAAGTTGTCATACGGAAGGCTGGGTGTGACAGGGCGCATTGTCATGATGGATGATGTGAGCGTTGACCCATATTTCAGGCTGTTCTCTAGGTGTATTATTTCTTAAGCACTCTAATGAGCCCCATGGTATTCAGAGCTCCCTGCACTGTTCCTGGGGGAAATCAAGTCACACAGTTCCATCAAGGTAAGAACAAGCAACATGGCCACAACCTTGGCTTCTTACCCAGCAGGAGAAATGGGTGATTTCCATTAAGGACACAGAACCTGGGCCCCAGGATCGCCGCCTTAGGCCAACTTCCATCTCCCATGATGACATGTACCATCATGATGACATCATGATGACATGTAACTCCCTGGAATCTGAAGCAGCCTGATCATGCAACTACAAAGAAACTGACACACTGTCACGATGACGTGTTGCCTGTGATCCGTGGTGTACAGCCCACTTCACAGCATGCCTTCCCTGTCACAGCTCACAACCGGCCTAAGGGATGGAACAAACGAAGCCTCGTCACATCCTGCCGCTCAGCGTCTCTGCAGCTCTCCCATCTGAGGTCTCTGCCCATCTACTGGACGACGCTTGTCTGCAGCATTCACTGCCTTCTTCGATCATTCTTCATATTGTGCTTTCCGGACTTAAACTTCTTCTTCAAGTTCAGAGTCCACAGAGAAAGCCTCTGAAGGGATTTACTTCCATGTAGCACGGAAGGTGCTTTTCCAAGCTACACCTGGGCAATCCCCAACCCACTGGAAGGAGAATGAACTAGTCCTGTAGTTGTGAAGATAGGAACACAGTCTTGGTGAAGTTGTACACCTTTCAGGGGACATACACTTAGGTAGCAGTCACACTACAATTCAAGTGGAACTCCTGGGAGCCTAAGGTTCCCACAGCTTTTGCTCCAATCTGTGGCCTGCAGCTGGATAGAAAGTTCTCTGGGAGCAGGCAGGGATCTTCCGCCCGGGAGAAGGCACGAGTGCCCCTGGGACGTTTGAGGTCAGTGACATCGGCTGAGGGTCAGAACACTAAGTCACTGAAACATCTGATGGTACTCAAGGTCCAGCCGGGTCCTTTCATGAAGAGAGTGGATGAGTTTTGAAATAGCCAGTGAGGCCAATAGGAAGAGGAATTAAAATTGTGGTTGAGGAGGTAGCTAAAGTGAAAGGATGGCTCTGCAGCCGGCTTGTGAAGTTTTGTTGTAGGCGTCTTCTGCAGAAGTGAAGTAGGTTGAGTAGGAAAAACAGATTGGTTGTTAGCACGGTCGTATCAGAAGTGACCTCTGAAGGCTCCCCGACCCGTCTCTTATTCTCCAGGGTGAACTGTGCTTCTTTCCACAGATACTGTCTGCGTCATAGGCTTGTGCACAGAGGTCTCAGGACATTCTGGGGCCGATTCAGAGTCCCTTGGGTGTCAGCCTCTTCGCTTCTGTGCATCTCTTTGCTCCTCCGTGGGTCGCAGCCCCGGACTTTGCCCTTCACCCACACTTGCACGCCTCCCCCAGGCCCTGGACTCGGCAGTCAGGTCCCCTCAGTTCTCATGTCATGACTCTGGCCACTCATGTCAGCGTGGGTCCCAGCAAGCCTTTGGGAAAAAATCCCACGTGGCCAGTAGGTCCGCAGCTGGCTGTGGCCCTGGTATGGCACACACGCAGCGTCACTCAGCACCGAGGTCATTCTGAGTCTCCCATCCTTTCCCAAATGCACAAATCTACGCAAATCGGAGTGCACTGAGTTTTGTTTTGTTTTGTTTTTTAAATAGAAGAATGAAAATATGGAGGAAGGACGGGATGGAAGATTTTTAAAATTTTTTGCTGAGCGGATGGCTTGAGACCTATCACCCCAGGTCTCCAGGGTGCATCCCGGTAGACTCCAGCTTGGAGGGACACAAAGCTGGTCCCGGGATCTGAAGAGACGAGATAGACAGGGATGCCCCTAAAGGGTCTCAGTCACCAGACGGCCACTTTTTTATTGTTCAAGGCAGAAAAAAAATTAAAGGACAATCAGTATCTGAAGGCAAAAAAAAAAAAAAGCAGGCCCCATTCCGTCCTGGAGCTAACGTTATAGTGATACCCGACTGTATCCTTTGCTCAGTGTCCCTGCTCCTACCACGGATGGGTGGCATGGCCAGCACTCCGGAAACGGGCTCATCCTATTGAAAGGCGATTAGACCGTGTCCACGGACTGGACGCGGGGCAGCTCATCTTGCTATTTCTAGGAAGTGACCGCCACCTACTGGCCATGAAGAGGATTGCAGAGCAAGCCTATGGACCAGGGTTTCTTGATTCTTCACCAGGCCCTGGAATTAAAATTAGCTTTCAGGGCTGGGGAGATGGCTCAGTGGAATAAGCGCTTCCCAGGCAAGCGCAAGGGCCTGAGTTCA
>NDGM011160521.1:0-14591 GCA_002564305.1 Octomys mimax | reverse complement strand
TTGCTTTAGAAGTAATCTTCAAAGAATGCACATCCCAAACATCAGAGTCGCACAACAAGGCTCTGAGCTGCTGTGACTGCCTGGAAAACGGCACAGGTCACACCTATTATTACCAGTTGGGTCCTGAATTGCTTTTAAAAATCAATAGAAAACATGTTCTTACATCTCATCTACTTGGCAAGTGGGCAAATTCAGAGAGCATTGTCTTTACCCAAGAAGCAATCATTTGAAAGGGTGCCCTCAAAATGCTGCCAACAGAGGGCACAAATAGGATCTGTACTGGATGCTGCCCCAGGAAAGGCTCCAGAGCTGGTGGCTTCATCATTTGTCCCCTTGCCTTCCACTGCCCTTCCCCAGAAAGGCAGCATTCCCCACTCCTTAGATGACATCTGAATGAGCACAGGCACAGCAGCAGTGTATGATGGGAAATGTAAGTTCCGTGGGGGTGCCGATGGGGGATTTGCTCCTGAACCCTTTAATGCTATGCACAAGGTTTTGGTAGAGCACTTGGGGCTCTGAGGTCCTGTTTCCCTATGTGGAAACCAATGACTCCCCCTCCCAGGACTGCTGAGGAGCCAGTGAGAAAATGTGTATGAAGTGGCTCTTCTACCACGCCACAGTGCTGCGTCACAGCATTGTTACCATCGCAGTCACCGTCCCTGCTGTCCTTGTATCCAGTACTAACAGCAGTAGTTGTCCAGTAACCATTTATTTCCAGTCCTTTGAAAGCAGAGTGCTAGGCATTGAATTGGCACTTGCTCATTAACTTAAGGCACAGGGTATTTTATCCACACAGATCATCTTCTTCCAAACATCTCAGACCAGGCCACCCCCCAAACCCAAAGGCAAAAACAATGAAATAAGCACAATAGGCCTTTGTAGGAGCAGAACCCAGAAGCATCCTTTAAGATTAAATCTGTATGAAAAGCACAAAAGTCAACTGCTGAACGATACATTAATTATGCACAACCAAAGATCTGGGAGAGGTTAACCCCCCATTTGGCAGCAAATTGAGTTCTTTTATTTGATATGAAATTTGTGAATGGTGATGATTTGTCCTTCCTGCTTAATGTCACCAAACTTCTGGGGGAGGGCTAAGAAAAGACAAATAGAAGGACTAGATGTGCATTTTCTCAAGGTTCTTCCTTGTTAATGGATGAAATCTAATAGGCACCAGAAGTAATGGCGGCTGGGAAACACTGCTGGCCAAACTCAAAAGCCAAACACCTAGAATAGTACTGATAACTTCTTGTCCCACTTGCTTCCTTTCAGAGTTACAGAGAGTATCTCTAACTCATGTGGAATGAAGGGTTTATGAGATGAAAGGTTCAAAGTCTCTTTCTAGTCATACACACTCAAGGCACCCAGCTCCTCCAAGAATACCTCCCTCAACTTCACCATAGAGATCTCTGAAGACTTATGGGCCACCCAAATTCTGTAGATGTGTTTGTTTGTTTAAACTATGAGGTCTTAAAATTCCAAGGCAGAGTGTTGCTAGGTCCTAGTAGTTCCTTTGTCTTCTACTATCTTTACTTGGTTTGAACTCAAACACACATTCAGCCACCATGCCACAGGTGGCTCTGGGTGGTTACAGTGAGGTAAATTCTGCCCATGTTTGGTGCATGGGAATCAAGGAAAGAGATCCAGAAGGCTAAGGTCAGACAAAGGATTTGGAGGGACTTCTGTTGCCCAGAGTGGGCTTGCACATGTTATCACCTGTGTTGAAAAGTACTAGGTTCTCAAATGGCAAGTATCTGGAATTATCTGTGTCATAGTGGCCTGAAATGTGCTCTGATTTTGCAAAACATCACTAGGCTAGGACAAGCTAGAGAAACTCCAAGTAGGCAGTAAGTAAGTTTTGCTAATGTTTAACAAACATGGCAAACATAAGGTGTTGATAGGTCCCTTTCATAAACTGCCAGGGAAGAACCAGGGAGGACAATCTGGACCAGCATGGAGTTTCACGGACAACTAAAACTGCAGACCCCAGAGGGGCCCAGGAATTAGAAGCCTAACAAACATCCCAAATTATTATTTTGCCTATCAAAGCTTAAGAGCCATGGATCTGGTGTAAGTTCCTCATTTTACCAGTAGGGAAACTGAGCTCAAATCATTTGGAGTAACAGAGGCTCAAGAGACCAGCCAAGCCTAGACCGGCACCTGTGATTTTCCCCCTCTATCTTGTGCTTGACTGTGAATTAAATAGAGCGTCCCTTGAAGACATGTTTTAGTTCCAGTAGCATAGTCAAACATAGCCAAAACACAGCCATAACACAAGGAGCTGAAAACTTAAGGACCTTGGAGAAGAGAAGTTGGGTGACAGATATGAGAAAGCCACACCAAGGTCCTGAGGAAAGCTAGCCTTATGATAGGAGGCAGGGGTTCTCCTTCGTACTTCAGGTCAAATGCAGCAGGTCACCAAGAAGCATGCATTGAGGAGTTCTTTTTAACTTGTTGGTCAAGGAAACCATCTTCAATCAGAAATTCACATAAGTTTGGCTTTGAGTAATAGCGGCCTCTGGTTTACCTGGACTTGTCTTACGGTCTTTATTTTATGAAAAAATAGATTTGTGAATCGTATAATAATTAGCAAACCTTTTAACTCATTCAACTGAAAAGATAAAACTTAGAATTGGCAATTAATGAGACAGGAAATAGATTTTAGATCAAAAGCCTATAAGCCATGAACTTTGTGTGTGTGTGTGTGTGTGACACCAGGGATTGAACCCAGGACCTTGCACTTGCTAGGCAAGCACTTATTCTACTGAGATATCTCCCGGGCCCGCCATGAACATTTCAATGGAAATCATTCTAGTGCTTTTCCAAAGATTTACACGCCTGTTTCTCTTTGCATTTGTTAAGGTTACACTGCTTTCCTCTCCCCCAACCCCAGCTGTCAGCCATCTTGGAGGGTGGAGATGGGGAAAGCTGGCGACCGGCAAGGCCCTGGCACATTAGGGAAAGGAAAAGGAAAACTCTGTCCTCAGAGAGCCTGCAACTGAGTTGAGGAGAAGATACGTACACGGCAAAAGCATATTTCAATTTAAATCACGGACTAAACACAAGAACTTGGATAAAAGGGAGATCTTTTTTTTCAAGATGGAGTCTCACTACATTATTTAGGCACTAAATAGCCCAGGCTGGCCTCAACTCACAGCAATACTCCTGCCTCAGCCTCCTGAGTTCTGGGATTATATGCAAGCACCACCACACCCAGCTCAGGCAGAACTCTTAGACAGCAAAGAATTCTCCAGAACAGACAGGTAGAAATGGAGAGATGGTGGCTGTTTGGTTCCAGACTTATTTCCACCTTTTATTTTTTCTGTAGAAACTCTGGCTTGTTGTCGACTTGGGAAGAGGAAGGTGAGTGCTTCCAACACTCTCAGAAAATAGGTTCTTCAAGTCGCACAAGCACTGTGAGGCTCCCCGAGATGGGAGTTGCTTGGGCAACAGGATGTGACATAGGTTTAAAGTCCTTTCTCCCCTTCTGCAATCATCCTCTGTGATTCGAGTGTCTCGTTGAAGCCAGTGGGGTTGCTCCACCTCACTCATCAGTCAGATGAACGGCTCACCAATCAGGCACGCAGAAGGCATCTCCTCCGGTCTCCACGATGCCTCTGCCCAGGGACCCCCATCAAGGGCTGCCAAAGACAAGGACCCAGAGCAACTAACAACGCTGCCTGTGCTAATCAGGGCCCACACAGCTGGCTCTCAGCAGCAAAAAGGAACCCAACTCTCCGTGCCCAAGGTACTGATGTCAAAGGAGAAGGCTGTGGTGGAGGCCACATGACCCACCTCAGACAAAATGGCACAGGTGGAGAAATGGTTGGAGCAAAAAAGAAAGGCCAGAGGAACTACCCCCAACTGAGCTGTGACCCTCACAGAAAAATGTGGCAGCGAAACTGATGCATTTCCCATGTAGAAGCCGATCATGGGGACCTCTCAGGGATGAGGAGCAGGCTGCAACTGTGGTTTCCACCTCCAACAGTGGAGCAGAGGGTGTGTGGCAGGATGACATGCACCATGGCGTAGCTTTGTTCCCAAAGGATCAAGGGCAAGCTTTGCAAGCCCATATTCTTCCTCAGGAAAATGGCATTCTTCTTGAAAAATATTTATTCACAGGCTGTCATGTGTGAGTCGTTGTTCTAGATGCTGGAAGTAGAGACACCAGGAAGACCTAGTCTGATGGAAAGAGGTAGAAAGGGAGGGAGGGAGGGACAGGAGAGCATGTTCCAAGAATGGAGGGCTCCATCAAAGTCCCCCACATGAAGAAAATAGGGCAACCAACTAGCAGGTGGGAGCACAGAGAGAGAGACCACAAAGGTCCCTCTGAGAAGAACGCTGGAGCCAGAGATGAGGGATACAGGGATGCAGGAGTGGCCACAAGGAAATGTCCAGTGGAAAGGCGTGGTGTCTGAGGAGCTAAGGCAATGCTTTTGGGCCAGAGCCTAGTGGAAAGGCAGGAATAGAGTGAGCAACGAGAACAGCTAGGTAGATACAGGTTAGGCACTGACGGCTCCATTCCTCAACTCAAGCTTAGCAAAACCTCCTCAAATTGCGTCACCTGGCCAGTCCATGGGCCTCGACTCTAGTTTCTGCCTGCATTCAATCTTTCTACTGTTCCTCACTGGCATTTCCTAAAAGGAAAGCAACAGCTGTGCCTTTGAAAAACCAAAACCCCTGGGCACTCCTGCGGCCGCCCTCCCTGCCACCATTCTCGTGAGCTGTGCTGT
The DNA here is from genome assembly GCA_002564305.1 of Octomys mimax. Taxonomy (NCBI): domain Eukaryota; kingdom Metazoa; phylum Chordata; class Mammalia; order Rodentia; family Octodontidae; genus Octomys; species Octomys mimax. Next base: position 9,858 of record NDGM011160521.1, on the reverse strand, counting down.
CGCCCATCCCGGCCAGGTGCTGGTCAGTGTGTCCACTGGCCAGATCACCCCTACAGGGAAAGGTCTAGAAGATTTTAGAAGGGGAAGGCACACTGAGCAGAGAGAGCTGGTGGAGGCTGTCCTGTGATCTCGCTGCCTGCAAGCTTTTGTCCACACAGAGGGAAGGTGAGGCCGTGCGGGCAGACATCTGGGTTTCGAAATTCTTCTGTAATTACGGCTTGAGTCAGGAAAATGCACATGAGTTCGCAGGATGATAAATATTAGCATGCTTCTCCAAGTTCAAGTGAGTTGTCAATAAGACAATTAGAGCAGCATCAATAATATGCACTGTATGTTATTATCTGCTATTCTAAATCCCAGGCTTTTGTGATCTCCGAAAAACAAAGGAGGACAGGCATCGGTGATACGAATACCTTTTCACACAAGCAAAAGGAGCAATTGTGCATTAATACAGCAGCAGCGCATCGGGGGGAACAGATCATTCTGAACTAGTGCATGAAGAACTCGGGGTGATGAGGGATGCATAGGTGGAAGGGACCAGTTACAATGGAAAATTAGCAATCCTGTGTCTAAGGCAGATCAATCACTTACACCACGTGGCCCCAGTCAATAGGAGCCAGAATAAGTGCTGGCACTGACCTTAATCAACTGACAATCAGTACTTGGAAGCCATAAACTTTAGATTCTTCTACAGGAAATGGAAGCTAAGTGAAACTTTGAGTAAAATTAATGCATGTGCATGAATATAGCTTTCAAAAATATGTGTGTGTGTATATGTATATATATATATGTATTAACCTATGCAAACATATATGCCCATATTAATATATATTCATATATGTAAAGTATCTATGGAAAACTACATAGTATTGTTCTGAACTGGAATTTGGAATGAACCATCTCTTGCATACAAATCGTGACAGCCAAACTTTTTCATTGTTCCCCAAGACAAAAACCTACACAATGCAATCTCTATACATCTGCAGAATCAAAAATCATTTTCCTCCAAAAATAACTTGCAAAGGCATTAAATGCATGGGAATGAGAGTACATGTTAAAGCTACTATTTGTTGACACTTGGTGATTTAGGATTGAGCAGAGAAGTTGTCTCCAAATTAATGAGCCAGACATAATAGAACTCTGTCAAAATATTGATTTTATTTTATCCTACCTATTGTTGGCACTCTTCTCGAAGTTAGGGAAAAATATAATTTTTTCATTAGCATTATCATTTGTTATTATTACATTAGTTGCTGTTTATTATGGAAAAGAAACCTCGTGTCACTTTTCAAGATTATTATAGAACAATCACGTGGAAATTCGTGATAGAGACGAAAATAAAATACCAAATGGTTCCCAGACCATTTGTACTATAGACTGAAATATTTCTAAAAAGGAAAAATAAGAACTGTTGGTTCAAATTTCGTAATACATGATACATAAATTTAGATCTGCATTATATATATTTGGATAAAGCTATTCCAATGAATGCTTAAAAATTAAAATGATTATGCTCAGTTTAACGTAGCTTATGTTATAATATGCAAGTTATTAAGTGGACAATAGCCAGCATATGTTCAGAGTTGAACAGATAAAATTAGGGGAAAAACTGTTCACCAAGCTCTGTTCCTTTATTCTTAAGGATTATTTCTTATACTGCCCTTAAGCACTTTTGCCTTTTAATTTAGCATAGGTTTTTGCTAAGGAAAGAGAAATATTTAAGCAACTTTTCTGAAAGTGTAATAAAAGTCATGCATTTGTTTCCATAATTTTCCAATTGAGTCGTTTACATTTTAATATTTTGCATCTAAGTTACGATGATGTGAAATACGATATGTATGCAGGAGGATTTGGAATGTTTATAGTTATTTAATGAAATTTACTTAACCATTTAAAACCAAATGATGAGGAAAAAGTTCAGTTTCCAAAGAACCAGGATGTACTTCATTTTCCACTAAAAATAAAATTACATTAAAAGTCACTGTTGTGATAATTTAGAGAATAAATCAGGAGGACCAGGCACGCAGCGTGCTTGCATATACCACGTCAAAACGTCCTGTTTGGACCTCCAGATGTCACAAACAAGGACCCGACTTTCCTGTCATCTTGTCCCTCTCCTTCAAAGGACAGGTATTCCTGACTTCCATAGTGCTTGGGGAAAGAAGTAATTGGAAACTTTTTTCAGAAGTCTGCCATAGTGAATAAAGCCTAACTTCCTCCTCACAGAGGTCCCAAGTGTCCAGCAGGTCTCTCCTCACCCTGGAGTTCAGCACCCTGCTGGCCATGGCAAGGGCGAGAAGGGACAGAAGAACACGAGTGGCCACTGAAACCTGGGCTGCAGCTGCCAGGCTCAAGATTTACCCCGTCACACAACAGGCTGTGTGAAGCAGAGCCAAGTACCATCACGTCGCTCAGAAAGGCACTTTCATTGTATAAGCATCACTCAGCATCCTTAAGCAGACCTAGATGTCCAGGTCAAATCCACAGTCCTCTGGGTGTCATCACCAACACAGTAGACACGAGACATGTGAGGCTACTGCAGGAAACATAGCAAACTATTTTACAATTTTTTTTAATGAATATGAAAGAGTACGCTCCAGAATAATGATAAAACATACAGCATGGCAAATACACAAACAGCAGCAGGGTCACTTACTATCAATATCAAGTATGAAGTCCCATATCTAACTGCATGTGCTGTGTTGTTTTGCCACTGATGGCTCAGTAGATTTGTCTGTACCTGCATCAAACATGGGAATATTATACTATTTCATCATACAATAGCAGCTACAGTGTCACTAGGTGGTAAGAATTTTTCCACTCCACTGTCATCTTTTGGGACCATGGTAACAAGCATGATCCATTCTGGCCAAAGCATTGCTATGCGGCACCTTCAGGGTAAACAAACAAAACAGAAGTGGATCACACCATTGTGCCCCCTGCTGGAGCTGAGCCTGGGAGACAGAGGACAATGGGACAGCAGGTATCAGAGGACCACTTGTGAATCTCAGTAGAAGCCGTCGCTTGTGCTTTTGCAGTCAAACTCATTTTCTAGCTTTTCTTACGTACCTAGCACAGAGATGTTCAGGGTGGGTACCTGTGTGACGAATGATTTGAACAGGAATAATTGAAGGGGACAAGAGGAAAGAGCCACTAGAAGATATTGACCTTAGACAGCAGGAAGGGACATGGAGCAGAGGAGACTGAAACAGCCAGTGTTCTGTGGAAGGGTGTGGCCCTGTGCAGGCTGTGCTCATGGAGTCAGGGAGGAGCTGCCATTGGGAGCTGCCTACACCATGCAAACAGAGACTGGGCTGCTCTTTGGGGTGCTCCAGCCACCCTGGGCCTCATCATCCTTCCCTAAACACCAACAGCTCTCTAACCTCAGGGCACCTGCAGCACCCTCCAACTGCAGTCCTTCCCTACCTGTCCTGCTCACTCTTGCCCACCCTCCATGGTGGCTCTCTGTTTTGGTCCCTTCCATTCTTCATAGTCACAGTCAGAATGAGAGACACACTTCTGGCTCCCTTCTTCAGTAGCAGGAAGCCTGAAAGTCGGGTCCACCTCTGTATACCAGGGCCTAACCCAGAGCAGGGCACACAGCAGCTGCTCGGTAAGTTCCTGTCAGTAGGCCGCCACTGCCCCAAGAGACATACAGAAATGAGTGTGGTGAGAAGCCGGGTCCCTCTGCTTCTTGAAGAAGGCTCCTGCATAGGCTCTGTGTACACCACTCACCTCTCAGCCCCTGGTCCACTCCAGCTACACAGCAGCCCCTATTGCTCCCTGGATGCCCAAATACAATCCAGCCTCGGGGCCTTTGCACTTGCCATTCCTATAGCTTGGAGGGCTCTAACCCAGACTTCTCCATATGTCTGTGCTTCGATGCCACCTTCCTTGTGAGGCTCCCCTTCCTCTCCCAGTGGACTTTCTCGGCTACCCCTTCCTTCCCTCTTGCTGTACCCCTTTCCCCTTTCACTTTTCTCTAGAACACATGTCACCACTGGACACAGCATACATTTAGTCCCTGTCTCCCTCAATCAGAATGTAAGCTCCAGGAGAGCAGAGACTGCTAGCTGTCTGTCCACTGTCATAGCCCCAGGACTTTGAATAGTTCCTGTTGTTGGTACAGTGTCAAATAAACCAGTGCCAGGCCTGTCTGGCAAGAGTTGCCCGAGACAGTGCTTCCCAAAGTGCCACTCCCAGACCTCCATGCCAATTTTCACCCCCTGCTTTTGTCTTTGCCCACCACAGGTTGTGTTCCACACTCCCTGCTGATGATCTCAACCAAGATTCCTAAAGCCCAAGCACCTAACACCCATTGCAAGAAAAAGTCCACAGGGCTAGCAGTTCTTCCTTCTCAGGGCCTGGCTGAGTTGTGTACGGGCTTGGGCACTTTCCAGCCTGCTCTAGAAGGCTAGCCTCGAAGACCTGAGCTTTTCCTGAGCAGCCAGCCCCACCTACAGTAGCTCTCCTAGGCCTCCTTGGAAGACCAGTATTCAGCCTGAGGCTGCCCTAGGAAATTGGTGGAGAAGCTGAAGGAGGGTTGTACTTCTAACCCATTTCCCTGAAAAGATGATGTTCCCTTGGGGCTCTGGAGACTGTACATTACCCATCAGAGCCAGGCCTGAGGGGACCTCACAGTACACCAGTATCAACCCCTTGGCACCCAGCTTGGACTACCAACTCACTCATGATGGGGAACGCAGATTGGGTCCCTCTGCTTCTTGAAGGAGGAGAGTGCTAGGGGCAGAAACAGGAAAGGTAAGAACACGGGGAGATGCCCATAGGGCCTGGAAATTCACACCTTTGCCCACCAGGAGCAGGGGATGGGACACTGGGCTTCGTGCTCATTCTCAGCCTTCACCTTGGAGGAGTTTTATGAAGGGAAGTGGTTCCTGTGCTCAGAAGTGCCCAGAACAAATCCACACCTTCAGGGTCCAAGGAGTGAGTGTGGTAAAATCTTTGCAACTAAAACAAGCACCTCTGTCTCCTGGCCCTTGATGCCGCACTGCTGCGTGCATTCCTGGAAGTTCCATCTGCAGAGCCGCTCTGGCAGGGACCAAGAGGCCCTTCTTCAGGGCACGTGGGACACGCACGGTTCTGTTCTGAGAGCCCCGCACAGCCACCTACCACAGCCTGACCTTGGGCGAGTCACGCCCCGTGGATAAACCCCTCACTCTATCTAAAGTCAGAGAGGGTTCCAAGGATTAAGTGAAATGACACCTTGCATTTTAAAATCCAAAGCCACCTATCTAATAAGCACTCAATAAATCCTAGAGATGTATTTATAGGACTTGATCTTGGTTTCAAATTTACCCCATAAAGATGGGATCCTGTACCTCAGCAGCAGCATTAGGGTACTTTCCACTTTCCAAGCGAGCTGTGCATCTTTCCACTAGTGATAGATTTGGGGGTCCATTCAGGGGTGCAAATGCAGGCTGGAATTCTACCGTTTTCTCCAGTGGGAGAAGGCAAAAGAGTTCTGATCCACTCCCCACTTCTCCCTTGGTGGCTCATCTCAATGGCCACAGGTTCAACTCACTAATTTTATTCTTCATGCTTAAATGTAAGGCTCCCCTGAAATCAACACATGAACATCCTGTGGCATGTAAAGCACACAAGCCCCTGAAAGAACATGTGCGTGTCTGTGTGTCCTTTCATGTGAAACCCAGACCCCCAGACATCTGCTTCACTCTGCTTTTGGCTGATAGAACAGCCTGGCAGTGGTTTTGGTTTTGGTTACAGCACCAACTTGCCACCTACAATTTAAAGACAATGAACATTTTTAAATACGAATGAGTGAAGGAAAGACAAGAGCACCATGGGGTCTTCGACTTAGACTCCAGGGAAAAGATGGACAGCAAACTCATCATGTTTCCACCAAGATTCTGGCAACCTGTGTGTGTGTGTACATACGTGTGTGTGTGTACGTATAAGTGTACATACATGTGGCATGTATACACATGTGTGCACGGGCATGTAAGTGCCTTGTGTTAGGTGTGTAAGAATGTTTGTTTAGTGAAGACTCTGACTCCACCCCCACCCTAGTCTGCTCCATGAACTTCGCTGACCCATTAAAAATGCATCTTCAGAAACATAAGAAATCAATACGCCAATAGGTATTGATCTCCAGGTGAATAACTCCACAGACCAGCCAAAGCAACAAAGGAGGAGAGATACTTCTCCAGCCGGCTCTACAAACAACTGGGGCACACAGGTTCTTTATTATTTTTGGTGGGGGGAAGCTATGGGGGGCTGCATTTCTAAAATGGTCAACAAATCATAGAAAATTTGTAATAATGGTGGCTTGCCCTTCCTTCAATAACGGGTCCCTGGGCCTCTTTAATTAATCATTTTCTCTTTCAATCTGGCTACTTTAGGAGGGAGGAAGAATTACTCCAGCTCTAGCAACAGAAAACTGAGCCTTGAAGACCAAATGCCCTGCTCACAAACAGCTTGTAAGTGGAGGAGGTGGGCGTCAAACAAGGTCCCATCTGACTGGTCTTGCGCACCTTATCGCTATGTGGCACTGCTTAAGAGTGAAGCAAAACAAAGCAAGATAAATAAATAAATAAAAGCTTCAAGCTCATCCTCATTTACAAACAATGTTTCCAGTTCAATGAAATAAGTATCTCAATCATGAAATAAGGGAAGGAACATCCCTAAAAATCAAATTATGCAAAAAATGAACTTATAGATATTGATATGTCAAGCAACAGGCGTGTACTATGTAACCCTTGCAAAAAAAAAAAAAATTTAATTAGCAAATAAAATGCATACAAAGAATCTTTCTTCAGGCTCTCCACTCTCCGGAGCAGCAATACAATAAGTGGAAAAATGCATGAAGTTTCCTTGCACTAATCTAAAGGTTAACAGTTGGCTGATGATTGACGTTAATAAAACAATGGTTTCCTTACGCCCTACCCCCACCCAACCCAGCAAAACTTTTCCTACCCTCAGACAGAGATCGGGAACACAAATATCTGCAAGTGTAAGAACAAACAGTCACATTAGGATTTTGCGTTGGCTTCTGCTGAGCCCTCTGCTTTCTACAGAAGTAAGAGCTCCATGCCCAGCCTCCCCAGGCCTCCTGGCCCCTTCCTAATGACTTCCGTGGGAGGCCAACCTTCACCAGACAGTAGTCAAAGAGACAGATTTCAACTGGAAAGTCTGTTCTCAGGAAGGCAGCAGCTGGAAACCACTCATTCTTTAGATCAATGAACAAATTATTTTATTGAAGGTGGTATTTGGAGATCACACACAAAAATTACATGATTTTTATCTGAGCAATATTATCATGCAAAAGGGAAAGTTTTCTTAACAACAGGCCCCTGTGCTCCCCAAGATCCACACGTAGGCCTGGTATTTTTCACCTAAGCAGCCAATTTCTAATCCAGGCAGTGCCTGGAGGAAAAAAAAAAAAAAAAAAAAAAAAAAAAAGCCATCTCACACAGATCTAGGTCTTGTCAACCTTTTGAGACAGAAGCCAAAACATGAGGATCAAGTTGCTGGTATCACTGAGATAAAAGGACAGAAAGGCACGATGCAACCAGTTCTTCCAGGGAGGACTTTGAAGATCTTTCATACTCTGATATCTGCAATATATTACTTGAGCTCACCGGACAGCCATCAGTACAGAATAAACATGCCAACAGGCATAGCATGCACATCCCCTCGCCAGAAGATGGGCCAGGTCTCCGTCCATTACATCACAGGGCACTGTCATGGGAAATGCCAAGCCAATGACCAGGCCCTGGTGGAGCTCACTGTTTGTCACGTACTCAGAAGACCCTGTGTCTTCCTTGGGTGACAGTAATTATTAAAAGGAGAAAACTGTGACCTTACCAGCTTCATCAATACATTTTTAGATGATACAAACAGGCATTTCAGCTTGCCAATTCTATTCTGTCTGCTTCCAGAATATGCTAGGAGGAATTTCAAAGGGAACTAAAATGCTCCATAGTCCTCTAACCCCCACCAAACTTTAACAAAAGCGTCTTCAAAATATGTTCAGAATAATCAGAGATGCAAAAGGTGAAAAGAACCAAACAGGAAGAAATGAATGGGATGGGGGTGACGCAAAGTAAAACCAACACACACAGAAAATAAATATCAAGTTGTCAAATCAAGGTTCTCAGAAAAAAAAAAAATGTACACAGAGTATCTGGCTTTCTGCTTAAGAAACAGCGTGCACAAAGTCAGGGAACTCTCTGGGCAGCAGGTGACTCAAGGCGGCCCTGAGCCGCAGTCAGGAACAGCAACAGGACTGGGAGAGCCGCAGCTTTGCCCAGACCGGAGGTGGCCCTCTGCGACCAGAGCAGGTTGCTGCGGCTGCACAGATTAAATCCTTTCATGTCGGCATGCGGCTGCTTTTCTCCCTCCCCACATTCCACACCAGTGCTCTTCCACCTTTTGAATTCTCCTTGCGCTAATAGATGGGGTTGCCACCCACCAGTCCTGGCCCTCTTTCTGGGAGAAATGCTGGTGGGTAAAGTTTCTGAGATGCTGTAGAAATCAGGGCCTGGCTTCCTTAGCAGTTCCTGCCATGCACCAGGAGCTAGACACGCTCAGCCTGCTGCTGCACATTTAAGGCTGCTGAAATAGCCATTTGGCTTCAACAGATTCTAACTCCAACCTGGGGGTCCTGGCTGAGGCGGCCCAATAATGGCAGCAATTTGCGGTAGCTTCACTAAGATTTCCAATTCCCTCAGTAGGCTGCATATATATATTTTTTTAGTTTTGGTACCAGGGATCAAACTCAGGACCTTGTGCTTGCCAGGCAGGTGCTCAAACCACTGAGCTATCTCCCTGGTCTGAAAGGCTGCATATAAATGGCTGCCTTTCCTTAATAATTTGGGAGGCTTGGCCAGATTTGACTTTCATAGATGTTTATAAAGAATTAAAATTTTAGAAAAAGCAATCCCCTAAAATTACTTGTGCCATTTTTCCCTCTCTGGTCAATAAAGGATAACCATTTCTAGACATTGTGAAAGATTAAAATTAAACATCAAGTTATTCAAAAAGATTACATTATACATAAACATTAATATATTATATAATGAAATATACATATATATGAATATGAGCTATTGAGGGTCTCTACAATGACTTTAGCTGATACGGAGTTTCCAAATATTTTTCCCTCTTGGGAACATATTTATAACAATGCATATGGTTCTCAAACCAATGAGTTCCGGTTTACATCGTTAGCTTCCATCTTAAAGGCGAGTTGATACTTTTTGCAAGAATAGCTTCTGCTCTCAGTCATAAGGATCGTACAGAAGGACAGAAGAATAGATTGGTTGGGAATAGGAGCCTCCCGAGGCTGGTGCAGCCAGCTTCAGATCCCTGCTAGGCTGGGCCACAGCCTCCGGGCGCAGCAACAAGTTGTCACATTGTTCCCTTTGCCCTCTGGGGAAGCTGGGTGCAGAGATCCCCTTCCCTGGGTTAAATGGCTTAAACCAGATAATGCACCCAGGGCTCAGAGCACAGCATACAGCATGGGCGAGCACAGGACTGCAGCCACCTCTGCAAACCTAGGCTAGCGACCTACCCAGGCCCTCCCTTCCAGATGTCAGTCCATAACAGGGCAAGATGTCTTCTGAATGCATGTAAGCCCCTGAAAGTCCTACCATCCACCCCTTACAGCCAAAATCCAGCTCAAATCTATGAGAATTGCATAGGAACCTCAGAAATGCAAATGAGAACATCATTATAATTGAGGCTGAATGGGCAATTCTGTGATTAATCCTGATTTGGGGGTCTCTATGAGTTGATTTTTACAACCCACATAGAGCCGAAAGAAAGGAGGGGAGAGATTTGATAATTAAGCTACAAAAAGGCTAAAAAAAAAAAAAA
>NDGM011160500.1:0-28569 GCA_002564305.1 Octomys mimax | reverse complement strand
GCTTTGCTAAGCTTGTTCTAAGTAGGTGCTTTAGACCGCTGAGCCATCTCACCAGCCCCATGTGTGAAGTGTTCTTTAAGCACCAAGTAAACATAAAGTGTCAGTGTTGATCAGGCTGATCTCATGTTCTTTGGTCAGTTAACATAGGAGTCAGCACTTTGTGACTTGTGAGCCAAATCTCCATTCCTTTTACTCAGGAACATCGTATTCTAGACAGAGTAAGAATTTCCGTATGCAGAAATACGGTGTCTGTCCATTGTCGTCTATGGGAGGCTCCTCACCTTGCAGATTTGGCTCAGCTATCTCTTGGGCAGTGAGGTAGGAAGACTGGCGGTACTTTTTATACACTTTTCACTTTGTTCTTTGTGACACTGTTTTGCCTTGTGGAGTAAGTTGTAGGTTGCTTTGTAAGGTGCCCCCATATAGGACCTCTAAAATAGTAATTGAATGCTTCATAATTAAAATGAGCCAGTTACAGGATTGAGCTCCTGTGGTTCTCTCAAATATTAAAAATTATTACATTCTTAGTTGATTTTTTTTTAAAATTGCATTTCCAGAATTTCTAAGAAGAGGAGGAAGTCCTGCTAATATTGTGGCATTCAAGGAATTGTCAAGTCTGTTGTGCTTGATTGCCTCCCTCTGCCTGCAATTGCCTCCAACTGTACATACTTTTGCTGTGATACCAGGACATGAATAAAGAAAAATTATATTAGTCTTAATATTGTTTTGCTATGATTTTATTTTATTTTATTTTTTTATGATTTTAATTTTCATAAGTACAGGCATTTCTGATTACTTAAGCAACAGAAATTATAGTCGAGACAAGAGCTATAACTTTAAATACGTTATGAGGATGACAAATTTGATAAGTCGAGAAATTAATGAAAGACGAAAAAGGTCACTTCTGCTTTGGTCAAAAGATGGCGCTGTTGCTGTGGGGATTGCTTTTTCTTATTTTTTGGGCTCAGTCTTTTTTAAATGTAGATAACAGTTAAATTTAGTGATCTAATTAACACTGACCCTCCTAACGGAATGCCAGATATTCTAATCAAGCGGCAGAAGAATACAACAGAAAAGGGGAATTTATATTTTTTTAAATGTGTAAGGGCTCTTAATAGCTATTTATAAGAACATTCTCTGAGACTCAGAGATTTGCCGTCAGGAAAATAGGGCAACCTATATCACGTTTTAAATTTTATTTAAGTCTCGAATTACCTTCTGTTTGAAACTTTGACACTCATTTGAAGAAATTTTAGATTTTTTAAGTGTTTTGTTTTAGCTTGTTAAGGTCACTGAATTTAAGCTGTCATTAAAGTAGTACTTGTTTCCTTGGAAGTACTAAATTCAGGTTATCATTTTTATTTTCCTTGCACACATAGTTCGGTTGGTAGTAGTTGAAAACCTGTGTGGACCAGTCTGCAAGTATCAAAGCAGTCTCTCTTTTGTGCTGAGAAAGCAACACATTCTCACCATGTTTCGGAGCTAGTATCTTGAATAGCTCTTGAAGGTTGGTTCTCTACCCTTCTTTAAGCAGATCTTTCAAGGATAGGAAACTTCAGTGAAAAGAAAAACGTTTAATTTTGGGAAAGAAAATAAATGTCTTGAAAACAGACTTTATTATTGATTTAAAAGTGCTTTTAAAAATATAAACACAATTCAAAACACTATTTGAGGTCAAGGGGAAGGAACCCTGGATGTGTGGAGAGAGGACAACTTGATTCAGTTGTTCATCTTACCTTATATAGAAATAGAAAATTCTGGGGAGCTGTGGCAGGTAGCCTGCTTATTAGTGGATTAACTACATGACGGTGTGTGTGTGCACGAGTGTGGTGGCCATCTACTAAGGGCCTCTTACATACTAGGTAGGTATTCTACAACTCAACCGTATCCCTCAGATCCTCTGGTGCTTCTTAAAGTTAAGATATTCTGTATAAATTTGCAATGAAATTAACTTGAAGCTAAAATAAAAGCCTAGAATCTTATTCAAAGCCTTTGAGGCCACATGTGTTTCAGAATTCAGAACGTGGGGAGAGCATAAAAGTAATACAGCATATATCTATTCAGTATATGAAAATCCCTTTCCTCCAGCAGTGTCTAGAGAAAGACTATAGTCAGATGTATCATTACCTTTTTTTAGCCAAACATATGGATAGCATACCGCACAGGAGCTAATTGATGCTGGGACCAAATGCTTGGTGCCCACTGCTTAAACAAAGAAGTGACATATTTGGCTCACAGTTTCAGAGGTCACAGTTCAGAGGAGGCAGGCTGTTGATGAGGGAAAGCTGCCTGGTTAATTGTGGCCTGGAAATAGAACAAAACAACAGCACCAAAGAGGAAGGGGCCAGCGGCCTTGTGCAGGACCGCGTCGCCCTTATCACTGCCCAGAGTGTGCTGTACTGATGTCCCAGCCAGTTGACTTGCAGTCGAGTTTAACTTGTTACATGTGGTAAGTCTTGAACATAAATCACCTTATGTCCATTTAGGTTAGCTTTTGAGGACACATGAATCGACCAGAAACTTCAAACAAATGAAAACTATGGATCTCAGTGATTTTTTTTTTTTTTTGGATCTCAGTGATTTTTTGGCCATCTCAGTGAAGTGCAAGAAATAGGAGCTGTGAAGTAACTCTCAAATATGCTCTGAATGGCTAAAAAGCTACTGAGGATTTTCCGTTTTTAAATTTGGAAGATCTTACATTATCTCTTATTGTCCTTATCACTATGTTTTGTTTTTAGCAGCTTTATCAGTTAGACAGTTCAAGCACAAAATTCACCTTAGTCTGTTCCATAATAGCAATTTCAACCAAAAGCTTGGGACAGTCTCATAGCCCATGCCTGCCACAGAGCAACGGGGTGCCTGGAATGCAAGTTCTAGCCTGAAGAGTGAGGAGCACTTGGGATACAAGCATCTTCCACCAAGTTTAATCAGCATCAGCTTTGCTTGCCTCAGCAGTGTCATAAGCTACAGTGTCATTCCATATTTCAAGTAGTGTTTAACCCTAGTAAGCACTTGTATGGGAGGGCTCTGAGGAATATATGTGTTTCATAAAGTGATAGAGCAATTATATTACGTAGCAGTCCTGCTGCCATTAGAAGTACTTCTCCAAGGTTGATATGAGTTGGAAATGGTGTAGTAAATAAAATCTGTAAACCCAAATTATGTTCATTAGTTCTCATTTGGGTTTTAGAAATGTACACAGGTAATAAAAATTTTAACCATTAGGTTAAACATCTACCCGCTCAGGTCACGTCCTGTCTTGCCTTGGAACTAGAGCGCTCCACAAGTCATCGACTCTTCCATGTCCTCCATGTCCATTGTCTCGGTACTGCTTGCTTGTTGGGTATTCTTGCATAGGAGCCACAGCTCATTGCTGTCAGCTATTTCACAGCTTACTACAGGTTCCAGCCACAGTTGTTTGGCACTCATAGTTCTGGGTACTCACTAGGCCTTCCAGAAACAATGAGTGCGTACCAAGGGACCACCATCGTGCTTTTACTTCAGCTGTCGTTAGTCACAGCATTTTTTAAAATGTCTGTAGAAAACATTCTTGGTGCTTATGCTACTGAGCTGCATCCCCAGCAAGTGACATTGCTGTCCTTCACAGGTGGATGTCACCAGTCCCAGCACAACTTGTGGTGTGGCTGGTGGGTATAGCACAGGTGACTAATACCAAATTGCTGAGGTTCTTGTGCGACCATGAAACTTAAGAAACACTAAGAAGCCAAGGGGCCGCTGCTATTTGGAGAAGGCCAAAAGACGCTACCATTGCACTGCAATGAACACTGCTTAGTTTACTTTTATTTGAAAAAGGAAAAGAGTAACTGTAGCGTAGAGAAAGTTGCCTTGTACCAAATCTAAAATCCAGTTTATCTTCTTTATTGTCTAATCCTGCCTTTTCTTTTTATGTGGTCAGTAGTTGCTTTGACGGCATTTATTATTGACATCTTTCTTTTTCTTTTCCCTTTAGAAATTTCTCAGTGGGTTTATAAGATGTACTTAGGGCCTGGCAAGATAGCTCAGCAGTCTAAAATGCCTGCTTAGGCAAGCTTAGGCAGGCGCAGGAGACTGGGGTTCTATCCCTGGCATATCCGTATGCTGTGCCAGCCCTCTTCTTAGGACAGGCTGAGCCAGCACCACCCCCCCCAAAATAGATATACTAAGAATTTTCTTTTCTGTTATGATTGACTCATTTTTCTCTCCATTCAACTAGATATCCCAGTAACTGTGCTAAACATAGCCCTTTGTGACCAAGATGAAATTTTGATATTAATGTAATTATTTTTAGAGACATCATTTAAAAGTGTGTGTGAATTGCTTTTCAAGCTTTGCAAGCACTATTTTAGTAAGCAGGGCCTCCATGTTCAGGTACTGAAATTGTAGGAGTATATCAATTTTTATTTAATGTATTATAAGACATATCTTTTTAATTTGTAATGGAAACCAAGACTATGAGTATTACTTTTTAATTTATTGAGCTGATTATTGCTGAATGTTCTAGCATTAAATAAAATTGGCTATCCATTGCTACTTATGTATCAAAAGTGAAGAAGCTAATGTGTACTGTGATAAATTCTAATTATAGAGAATTTTATGTTTTGTAAAAAAGAAAAGGAAGGATGAAAAAAGAGAGAGAGGGAGGGAGGGAGGAGGAAGCTTTTAATTGCTACACACAATTTTTCTATGTGTAAATTAATGTAGGTAATTACTAACCTAATTTTAGAAAAATAAATTATGAATGTTGGAATGAAAACAAAGTATAAAAATAAGCCAGCTTTGGCAACATTATAGAAATTAATTTAAATTTACCTCAAGCCCGGGATGATATTGTTTTTAAATGATGAGGCTTCTGTGTACTTTTCTGCATCTCAAATGAAAGAAAAAATCATGCTTATTTAATTAAGCACTGGCTTTGCTAATTGTGGATCTCAGACCAAGTAAGTCCTTTTAATGAGAGCTTAAAAGAATTTTGATGTAATGGGCAATGCCAGGCAAAACAGTAGGCTTTGGTGAGGTTCAGGCCGATGGAGAAAAGACTGTCTGAAGGGAACAGAAAGGAGCAGACTACTGTATAGGTCCCGAAGGAAGGCTGGGACATTACGTGAGACGTTCCGAGCCAACACCAGTGGTCAGAGTTCCAGAGCGCCCAGTGCTGCAGTGCTCAGAGTCCTCAGTGTGCATGCCCAGTATAGATACATGGATGGCATCTGATGTCCTGGCGCTTGGGAGAGCCCATGCCCACTGTGTCTCTTACAGCATCCTGTGTTTGCCCAGGACAAAAGCACAGGTGCTGTGCTGAGTTTTGTCCGAGAACAGTGCCGCTGCTGACAACAGGTTAGGTGCTGGGAAGGTCCTGCCTGAGTATATTTAAAAGTCGCACATATATCCCTTACACAGTAATGTAATTTTTCTTTACAGATCTTATATTTGCTAAGATCAATAGAAATTGAACCAAAATATAGTTCACACATATTTTAGCAAAATCAGTATACACCTTAGTGTAACAAACAAAAACTAGCCAACGCCAGATGTATGTTTCTGACTGCTCTGACAAATGAGACACACTTTGTGAAGCTTAACAGAAGCTTGTTATCTTTACACTTCTGAGAGTAGAAGTTTAAAATGTGTTTTATGAAATTCAAATCAAGGTATTTGCAGACTGGGCTCACCCTGGAAGTTCTAGGGCAGTGGTGGTAAACCTATTGCATGTGGTCCTCAGCTGGCTGCTTGTTGCCATTGAAAGCTCCAAAAATCTCACCATCGCTGTTCTATGGGGAATAGTTTTTACCCTGGGGGCTCCCACAGAAGCCCACAAGCCCTGGCTCTTTCTCTGTAGCCCACAGTCCTCCAACTTTAACTCCTGTAGTCACATCGCATGTTCTCAGCCTTTTCTTTATTGGTAAGGACCATGGTGACTCTATCAGGTTACTCAGATACTGCAGGCTAATCTCCACATCTGAGGAGCTTTAATTTAGTCACATCTGCAAATATGCTTTGCCTTGTAACACGCCATCTTTATAGATTCTGGGGATTAGGGTGTAGACATGATTATTTTTACCACAGGTCTTACAGGCACATCTTCGGTGTCTAAATATGGGCCTTCTTTGTTTCTAGGGGATGTTTGGAGGATAGTGAGAAGTGAGGAAATATGTTTTAAAGGTTTTTGAAACTTTCGAACCTACCCTACCTTCCTCCCTTGTATCTCGCAGTGCTGTACTACGATACTTCTAGTATCATGTTGTCAGCATTGTTAGTATTTGAGACTTTATAATGTGTTGTGAAACATAATAGTAATCTATGGAATGATGTTGAATATAACAAACACTGACAGGTGAGTGACGCTTCAATCGTATGCACCCCTAAAACATTTAATCAGTAAATGAATACATAGGAAGTCTGGAAATTCTGGGTATGGTTAAATTTACTTATCTAGACTCTCAGGGAGTAAGTTTTCTAGATAGGTATACTTTAACAATAAAAATTACAAAAAAACAAAACACCTGAGCTCTGTGGCAAAGCTCTGATATTTAGCCTACTGTTAAATCTCCCTTTTCATTTATATTATCAGAGAAATATGTCACCTGGGGAAAAACTAAAAGCATGAATAAATGCTTAGTTCAAGGGCCCTTTTCTGTGCCGGTCTTCCTGCTCTTCCTCTACTCTCGTTCTTTAGAAGCAACTATAGTGCAGCCTTGGCTCACAACTTCACTTCTATGGTTTTGGAAAAGACGGGCATGTTTGTGTTTGTGTGGGAAGGGTCACCGTTTGTGAGCCAAAGTACCACTTAATTTTAAATTCAGTACTTCTGTTCTTTTTTAGTCTCCAGGTCACTCCCAAAGCCCTCAGGAACATGCTCATCAACAGCAAACATTTACTGACCAGCTGCTGAAGTCTGTCAGTTGCGCATCCTGCACCCAATGTTATGCTCTATACACTCAGTACTGTCCACTCAGACTCAAGTTTCTTACTATTTTGGTGATGTAAAAGTTCTCTTAAATATGCCTTTCTTCTGTTTTTAAAAGTAACCAGGGAATAGGAATATCTCTTGGTTCTTTGTAGAGCGAGATCATTCCATGCCCATCGTGCCTACCATTCCGCCCCACTTCAACTTCTCGGTACTGTATGGTGCTACTTTTGTGTTGATGTTGGCAGTGTTGATAGTATTCATTCTGAGATTTTGTGATTTCTTCTGAGATGTTACTAGTGTCAGTCTATGAGATGATGCTGAATACTACAGGCCACTGAAGGTGTGTGCTGTTCCGTCCTGTGAGTGTTGTTCACCACAGAAGGGAGTGATGTGCTAGAATTAAACTTTCTTCTCTGGTTTGGGGTTGTGATTGGAGCACCAATGAATGCAGAATTTCCTAGAACCAAATTAGATAGGAAAATCCATCCTTCTTCCAATTACATGTACCGAATCTTTATATGTACCCAGTCTTCGCATTTCTCTGTTTTCAGTCATTTCATCCATTTCCTTCCATCCTTTGGCCTTCTTTATGAGCACCTCCCTCTCCTTGGGGTCAGGAGCTGTTGACCTCCAGGCTTCCACGTAGCTCTCACGAGACTTCACTGTCCCCCTCCCTGCTCTCCTACGTTTCATCCACTGTTTTCTGAATCACTCCTTTCCTTGCTTTGACACCTCCTTTTTCAGGAGGTATGATTTCTGAATTACCAGATACCTGTAAGTTCCTGTAGTCTTCTTATATATTTATTTGATGAATTCTTTGCAACAATAATTTATTTTGTTTTTTAATCAGGATTTACAATATACTATTCCCCTGCCATACTAATTCCTGGACCCTCTAGTGGCTCACTTTAATGATGACCCATTTTATCTTCTGAGGACATTTAATATCTTCTCTCTCTCTCAATCTCTTTTTTTTTTTTTNTTTCCGCTGTGGCTGGCTCAGCCTAACCTGGGGGCGGGCCTGGCACAGCATGTATTGCCGGGGATTGAACCATGATCCCTGTGCTTGCCTGAGCTTGCCTAAGCAGGCGCTTTAGACCACTGAGCTATCTCACCAGCCCAATATCTTCTCTTTATTCACAAAGTTTTAATATTTAACAGTGATGTGTTTAAACGTGGCTGTTTTTCCTTTACTGTAAAGTTGAAGCTGTTGTGGTGTTCTCTTGACCCCCTCTCCTCAGGCTTATCCTGCCAAGCCCTGACTCTCCTGCTAGCTGCCCTGGCTTCCTCCTTCCTCCTTGCTTGACTGTGCTTCTGAGTCTGTTCACTGGCTGCTGCTTTGTCATAAAAAGCTCTTTTCATGAGATGTCCCTCAGTGACCCATTGCCCCAGTGCCTTACTTAGCTCAGTCAGGTTTTGTTCAAATGTGATTTTCTGAAATGACATCCTATTCTTATTTAAAATTGCAATCCCACATCATTCAAGCACTCTTAATCCTTTAATCTTCTCTTTAATTTACTTTATAGTCCCTGTCAGAGAAATAACATACTAAATAAAAATATATGTGAACATGTACCCACGTGAGTCTAGTACTGTGCCTCTGTGTTTATGTATAGAAGTGTGTAGTAACCCACGGAGTGGCCACAGCAAGGTACGCAGGCTGGGTGGCTTAAGCAGTAGTTTACGTTCTGACAGTTGTGGGTGCTAGAAATTTGTACTAAAGACATTGGCAAGATCACTGTCTTCCAGAGTCTCTCTTTATGGCTTATTGGTTGCTTCTGGTCCTTGAGTCTACATGGTTCTTCCTGAGGAACTCTGTCCAAGTTTCTTCTTCTTCTAAGAAAGCCTCCCATAGCTGATATGCCACCCTAAAAGCTTACTTTTAGCTTAGTTATCTCGTTACAAGCCCTGTCTATAAATACAATCGTATTCTGAAGTAGTGGGTATTTGAACTTCAAAATATGAATTTGAGGATGAGTTCTTCCCTTGACATTCTTGTGTTTGCATTCTGTCTCCCAACTAGAATGTAACCCTCATATACTTGAGGAGGTTTTGTTGTTGGTAGAGACTTATTCATTGGTATGTGTCCAACACTTACAACAGTGCCTAGCATGTAATAGACACTCAGCAAATAAATATGCATGCTAGCTCTGTAATGAAGTATTGCTTCAATATAATGAAGAGTCATATTCTTTCTCATTAGTTTATTATTATTTAATTGATGTAGAGCTCTCTCAGATTCTCTGCATTATCTTTTACCTCTCTCTCTTTCTCTCTCTCTCTCTCTCTCTCTCTCTCTCTCTGAGGTGCTGGGGATTGAACTCAGGACCCTGCACTTGCCAGGGAAGCACTGTTCTACTGATCTATCCCCCCAACCCCTCTTTTACTTCTAAATTTTGGACCCATTGATAGGTCCTACATATCTTATTTTCAGTCAGTTTCTTGTTCTAATTCGGGGGGGGGGGAGGTTTTCTTCAGCCTTACATTTCAAACACTTCTATAGAGCATTCTTTATTTTGGTAAACATTTTTTTTCTCCCCAGAACCAGGGGTTGAACTCAGGCCCTTGCGCTTGCCAGGGAAGCACTTATTCCACTGAGCCATTTACTTAGCCCCACACTGGTTTGGCAAACATATGTCAAATTTCCAACAGCTATTTTAGTCTTACCTATGGCATTCTATTGTTTCATAGGTGTCATATATTTGTGGATCTTTCTGCAGTTATTGGTCCTTGTTTCTCCTATGTTCCATGAAGTTTTTTTTTTAATTTAATATATGTTTTTGCTGTTGCCTGTTGTTTTGTTTGTGTTATTTCACTTGTGCATTTACTATTCCTTCTTAACTTTCCAGTAATTTTTGAATATACATTTTTATTTTGTAGTGAGACAATAATGTACTAGAGGTTTATTTCAAAGGTGGTGACTTTTTTGTGGTGATTTCACTTCATAATGACTTGGCTGTAACCCTAAAGTCTTCCTTCAATGTGCATTTCAGAGGTCTTTGTTTTGGGGGCCAGCAGGCAGAGTGGCTCTTAGGTCACCCCAAATAATTTATTCCATCTTTTTAGTAAAGACTGTTACAATGTGGATCTAAAATATGCCCTAGAGATCAGCTTTTAGGAAGTCTGATCATGAGGTTCAAACCTCATTAAGAGACTAATCCATTATTGAGTTCATGGCTAAATAACTAGTAGGAGAGGCCTGGTTGGAAAGACTGGGTCGGGTTGTCCTGGGTTCCTGACCTTGGGGGCTGCATCTGACCCTGGCCCCGCCCTCTCTGGCTCTTCATGCTTTCTCTTTGCTTCCTGCCTGCCGCAAGAGGAGCTTGCCTCTGCTGCACCCTTCCACTTTGGTATTGGCCTCACCAGAGTCCTTAGGCAGTGAAACCAGTTGACTGAAACTATAACCTTGAGAAGAAATAAATTTTTTTCTCTTTTAAGTTGCTTTATGAGATATTTTATCATGACAAGAGAAAGCTGATGAATGCAAAAACCTTCCACCTTTTTCCTGTTTACCCAACTTGGTATATATAGAGTATGGAATCAGTGAATTTTTATGAATGCTTTCAATTAATATCTTTGTTTTCACTTTTATTCTCATTAACTCAAAAACAGACTTACTCTGCCATGCCCTAACTCCTTTTCCCTACCCTTAAAAGTGACAAAATAACCAACCTGTTTGCACCCTCATGATCCAACTTCAGACACGCTCGCTGCCCTTTCTGTCTTGACTGACCTGATTACCATTTCTTCAGTCATCAGGAAAAAGGCAGGAAGAATGAGCTATAAGAATAGAAAGCCTCTAAACTCATTGCAGTCTGAGTCACAGTGAGTCACAGTGAGGTTAGTTCCGAATGTATTATTTTTGTTACTCTCAGACCCCTATATTTCCTCTTAACATACCCAGCGAACCTCATTTTCCTGTTTACTTTCAGGTCTGCGATCAAAGCCCTGCGTCCTGGAGGCTTACTTGTGTACTCTACATGCACTCTTTCTAAGGCAGAAAACCAAGACGTGATCAGTGAAGTGCTGAACTCTGACAGTAGCATGGTGCCCGTGGACCTTCAGGGCATCGCGGAACTTTGTTCGCCACACTTCACATTTGCTCCTGCAGACACCGAGCCTGGACTCTTGGTGATTCCAGATAAGGGCAGAGCCTGGGGCCCAATGTATGTAGCTAAACTGAGGAAATTGCAGAGATGCGCGAAGTGGTGACTTGAGTTTTGGAAACCATGTTGGTGTATTACTGTGTTTTTTCTGAGTTCTCTGCCAATTAATGTTTAATTATGCAGTCACTTTCCCAGGATCTATTTGCAGTCCTATTAAGTCAGTACTTTAGCATCTCAGAACATAGGCTTAAGAATTTTTTCAGGTGTTTATTTTCCTAGAGATACATCTGTAGCAATGATTTAGGGTGGTACAGATGGTATTTGTGCTGTGTAATAAATGTGGTGTCTTTTATTTGGTATTTTATAGCTAAATTAATTGGAATGCATGGCTTTGTGCATAAAATGTTTACAACTACATTCTACCCATGGTTCTTTCTGTGGTGCTTTTAACCCTTTAAAGATGCACCTTGCCAGCATGCTTCCTATTTTCCTCCTAATCAGAGGTACAGATTTTCTTTGTAAGAAGTGATTGTTATTCTGAGGCTAACTTCTTAAGCAGCACACTTTCTAGTTAGGTTTCTTATTTGCAAGGTTGTTTTCTATTAAGAACTATCTCCTGTTTACTGCAAAGGTCAGTGACTCTATTGACACCAGGTTTATTTCCCTAATTTTGTTTTGTATTCACGAATACTAATTGAAAGGGTAAATTATGTTGAAAAGCCTTTGGAACAGCAGATTCACACGCACATATTTGACTTTCAGCTTTCAGCTTGTAGAATAATGGAGTCTATCCAGCAGGCTGTAAAGCAAGTACTTGAAGCAAAACCAGAATGATTAATAACTGCAATAACTGAACTATATTTGGAGAGTTTTGTTACATAATTGCAGTCATAATGAGCACTACAGAATCTGATTATCTTACAGTTGCAATCTGGAGGGGCTTTTTATTTCACCCTGTGATAAAATGTTATATGAGAGCGTGATGTCATGTATTAATGCACAAGACGGAAATGCCCAGTCTGAGAGGGTGGCGCTGTTCCACAGCCAGTATCGTTTCCTAGCCGGCTCTTCTGTTTCCGTGTCCTGGAGCACTGAGTGTGCATCTTACATGTATTTAAGATTTAGCTTCAGTTTTGGAGCATGTGTTTTCTCCAACTGCCTGTCTTGAGTCCTACCATATTTTCCCAGCTAATAAGGAAAATCATGCAGCATAATTCAATGTAAATTTGAAAATTAGCTTTTAAAAATACCTTTTGATTATAGAAATACAAACTTTTCATGAAGCTGAATATTTCTTTGTCATTTTATTGTGTTCATTTAAACTAGAGCTTATTTGCTAGTTAACTGTTTTGTGTTCTGCAAGTTTATGTGATCAGATTTAAATAACTGGGAAGTCCAAAGAAAATGTTTTTTTATGTACCTTCATTTTATTAGCAGCTTTTCTGTATGTCTAACCAATGTATTTAAGTAAAGCTAGATTTCTCTCTGGCCCATTCAAATATTTTGGGTTACAGAAGATTAATGATGATAGAAAAGGTTTTTGTTTTAAATTACTACTTATTGGGGCCGGGGAGATGGCTCAGTAGGATAAGCACTTGACTGGCAAATGCAAGGATCTGAGTTCAATCCCCGGTTCTGCCAAAAATAAATAAATAAATAAATAAATAACTACTTATTGGTTTGTGTTTCCTATTTGAAATTCTGTCTTCAGATATTGTAAGTTTAAAATGTATTTTTGGGGGAAGGTTATTTAAAAAATAAATTTTCACTGTACATTTTGTTGAATGTTATTATTTTCCCTTCAAATTTGAATATTTGGTCTGATGTCAGATTAGACTTTATCTAATGTATAAAACATATTCAGCCATGGTCCATGATATATATATATATATATATATATATATATACACATACTGTGTATTACTTTATTATTAACAATACCTATAATGAAGCAGTAAACATTTACTGAGCATGGATAGTTAATTATGTTATTTGTATATTTTCCTTTTTGCTCTTTAAACTTCCAGTTGTGTGTGTTAAAATCCCATTTTGTGCATGAGAAACCCAAAGCTCAGTGATGCTTATAGTTTGCCAAAGCTACTCTGGTAAGAGTGGAAGGAGATGGGAAGGACAGAAGGCAAAAGGCAGTAGGAAGAATATTGTTGCATGGATATACCAATTCCCCACAGTGAATGTAATCAGTGCCTACTGCAGGCATGCACTATTAATAAAGGAAAAGAAAGTAGAGGCAAGATTAAAATTGACTGCACCTCATGTGCCTATAATCTAAGCACTCTAGGAGACTGAGGCAGGAGGAGTACAAATTTGAGTCCACCATATGTAACTTAGTACGACCATTTAAAAGTAAACAACTGGCTTTGCTTCTCTTCTCCATTGTTCAGCTCTCTATTTTAATGTAGTTCTCTTTGCCTGGGGCATCAAAAGACTTATTAATACTTGGGGGAAAAAACCTTAGAAATATTTCAGGGCATATTCTAAAGAATTGCATTTTTGTGATTGTAATATCCAAGGCTGTATTTCATGGTATTTTGTTTTGCAGGTACTATAAAATGAAAATTTGAAGCAGCCTTGCAGTGTCAATTGGAAAGCTAGGAGTAATTGATACACTTTCTGGGCCATTGAGCTACTTTCAAAATATCTTTACAAAAAGTTTGGTTGCCAGTACAGAACTTCTCACTGCCATCAGCACACTGACCAGATACTTGTGTCAGAATATACTATGGATACGTGTAATCCATTGAAATGGTTTATGCTGAATTTTTCAAATATTGGATATTATCCATGGTTTAAATCATGGTGGCCTGTATTTTTGTCCTATTATATATATCCACAGAACCTTAAACTCATAGTTACCTATTATTCCCTTAGCACTATTGTTAAAACTTTCTTTTCATAGTATAGGGAGGTATAAAATAGCAAGTACTTGAACACTTACTACATACAAAATAATCACAAATCTAATAGATTCTTATCGAAGAAAACTTCATTCCTGGGAGAGAAGCACCACGTAATTTGCATAGACTAATTCAACTCATCTGGAATACAGAGAGGAAGTTGGAGCCAATAGCTACAATTTTATTAGAAGCCAAGAAGTCCTTTGATGCAGTTGAATGGGACTTACTTGTCTTATGTGTTAGGAAAATTTGGCTTTGGGGACAGATAGTATAGATAGCTCAATTTATTTTCAATCTATTTGTATGGTTCAAAATCAGTGGTTTATGGTCTGCCTTTCTCTTCCTTTACTGCTGTATTGGGGTGGAAAGTAAGGATGAGGCCTATTACCAGTGTTGCTTGTCAGGCTGACATTGGAGGCATAATGTCACCCAACTCCCATGGGGCATTTGAGGAATATTCAGAGGGGATTCACAAGTTAACTGATGCACGCTGACAATCTACTACTTGTGGTGAAAGATCTAAGAGCATTTGTCCTGAAAACATTTGAAGTAATTGCAGAATCCGAATGGCTTCAGGCTGCAAAGTCAGTGGAGAGACACTGAAACACTATCTCCGTTATCTTTCTACTAATGTTATTGTGTGACATTTAAAATATAAACTTAGAATTGACTTTCAGTTTTCATTAGGGGATAATTAAATAATAAACAAGTTATTTAAAAATTGACCTGTATTCCAGTGCTATACTTTAATTTTTAAAATAGTTTTCACCAAATCTAATGAAAATTAAAGCTTGGTAGAACATATTACCTCTCTAGAAAGCAATTGCTAACTCATACATTAACTCTATACCTCTGTAACTTTTTACAAATGAAGAAAGTAATTTCCTTAGTCATATGAGACCATAGAGTCATTCTGAGCCCCTGGGAAACCACATGCTACCTTAGGAGAAGAACTGTTTGCTTCATCAAGAGCTATTTAATAGTATACATCATGACTCAATTAAGCTCGCTATGGTTTGTCAAAAAGAATTTTCCACTGCATATTGCTATGGAAAAGCCTATTAAATATGGATGAATATGCTGTCTAGGAGGACCAACAGAAACTAAAAATGTATAGCCCACTGAGAAACAAAAGCCAAGACTTTAGACTCCAGTTTTGTCCTCATATTTAAAAACAAGTGGGAGTAAAACTGCATATAGTAGTAAGAGCAGACAAAATCCAGAGATTAGCAATGACAAGAGGAAAAAGCAAAAGAGAGGGTAGCTTTAATTAGCTTATAAATATAAGATATGGAGTAAAATATCCCTTATTTATGCAAACTAAGTATTACCGATTTCTCCAAAATAGTCTACCTTTCCCTGCTCTGGTATTCAGTAATCATGGGCAGTAATCGAGGGCAGAGATGTACCAGAGTGAGCAGATGAAGATTTCTGGGACTAAAGAGGTAATGTTGGTAGGGAAGGTGTATTGCTGGTGCATAGCTCATAGCAGCCAACTCTGAAGGAAAGGCAAGTGGGGATATGGGGTGACAGCCAGCTCTGATGTCACTGGGAATAGTTCTGTGTGGTGTCTTCAGTTGTGAATAGCTGGCATAATTGGCCATCCCATAATTGGCTATCCACTTCATGCAGTGGATAGTCTTCCTGAACTATCTTCCTGAACATTCTTCCTTGTAAGTCCTAGATGATAGCAAACGTGCCAAATAAGCACAATAGACACAGATCTAACTATGTTCTTCAGTAAAAGGTTCTTTATCAGCTCAGTGCAGTAATGTGCACTTGTAGTTCCAGCCACTTGGGATGCACAGTTATGAGCCCTGAAGTGGAAGGCCAGAATGGGCAATGTAGCAAGACCCTATCTCAAAAAACGAGTATTTGCCATGTATCATAGTGCAGATATACCTTTTTAATCATCTGTATGAAGCTGAAGTTTTGTCCACATGTAGGTTGTTTTGAGCTGTCTGTAAGTTGTTTTGAGTGTCTAACTATGCAAGTAAGCAGATTTCTATCCATGATGTTTGAGTTGGCAGCAGCAAGGAAAAGGTGATTATTAAACAGCAGGATTTGAAGTGAGATCTGAGCCATCATTTTGGGGTAAGCCCTGTGTTGAGTTGAACATTTTTCAGGAGCAGTGGATAATATAAAAGATAAAGGCTTTTGACACACTATTTAGAACCATTCCAACTGATGTTCAGGTTTTACACTCTTTGCTCTTAGTCATTTAGTGAGGACTTCAGTACTTAGTTCGTATCTTCTCCATTGGGAAGCCTACCACACTGCAAACTAAATTCAGCATTTCTATACAAAACCTACCCAGTTTCTTCGATTGCCTCTTCCTCAGCACCCTTGGTCTCCATTGTGTGCAGCAAATCGCATTCCTAAATGTTGCTTAGAACTTGATAAGACCGAAGACCATGCTCTCAAACAGACCTCTCTGAAAGGTCACACCTACACTTTCAGTTTTCTTTTGCACTCATTTTCCTGCCTGCTGCCTTGTATCTCTCAATCTGTACTTGCTATTATTGATGGAAAAGTGTTCTCCCTACAACAGAACCCGATCATGTCACTATTGTGCTGCTGTAGTTTGGATTTGGAATGTTCTCCGAAGGCCTGTGTGTTAAAAGCTTGAGTTCTGACCAGTAGTGCTGTTGGGAAGTGGTATCTGGTGTGACGTCCTTGCTTGCTCAGATAAACACATCTCCTGGTACTCTTGGTACCAAAATCTGTATCAGTCAGTGCTTATTAGAGAAGCAGGTTTAATGCAAGACGTACAAATATGTTTTTATAGAAGCAGGCATACAGTGGCCACTCACAGAGACAGCTATGGAAGGGTTCAGAAGGTCTGTCTGTGTGCTGAGGATGAAGGATGTAGTTGAAGGCTAGCTAACGTGTCCTGTGCAAGTCCATATCCAGAGGTCTGCGATGGGAGGTTGGTGGGGTCTGCATAGAAGCCAGGAGACGAAGTCCCAGGTGAAGGAGAAGACTAGAGTTTCTTCGGGGCATCAGGTAAGCCACTCTTCTTTGTTTTCCTTTTATTCAATTTGGGCAGCAAGTCTATTCAGCGTGGGCCTTCTGTCTTCAGTAAATCCCTAGCCACACTCAGAACTATGCCCATCTAATTTAGCTGGGCATTTCACAACGACAGTTACCTATCACAGGAAATGATAGAACCTTTGACAGGTTGAGGCCTACTGCATCATTGGGAGCCTGGCCTTGAAGAGGACTGGGAGACACCAGACTTTCCTTCTTTGACTTCCTCACCATGGGGTGGGTAGTTTGGCTGTATACCATGTACCCCCTCCCACCAAGATGTGGTACCCCCTTCCCTGCCAGGAACCTAAAAGCAACATGTCTGCCCAGTCATAGAACTGAAATCTCTAAAAAAAATGAAAGCCAAAATAAACATGAGATATAGAGATAAATGACCACCTCAGGTATGTGTTATAGTAATTTTTAGCTGACTAAGTCACTTAAGATCCTTCAGACTACCATTGATACTACAGGAGAAAGCTGAGCCCTTAGCATTCTGTACTAGGCCCTTTTGCTTTGATCTGTGTGTCTCTTTCTCTGTCTCTGTCTCCGTCTCTTTCTCTCCATCCTTTGACCCTCACTCCTATAACAGGGAGCTGTTATATTACTTTACTATCTCAAAATCTAAATAATCCTACTGAGGAAATCAATTATCACAATAGTTAAGAGGGTCCCAGCTCATCAGTTAGTATTTCTTAAATAAGTTGCCACATTTTCCCTTGTACAATTAATTAGTATTCTACCAGAGCAGTCTAGTGTTATTTTTGCAAAGTGCTCTAGATATTTTAAAATATAGGAGTTTTGTCTTTTGCTTTGATACTCCCAGGTGGCAATAATGTAGGTATATCTCAGGCTGTTATTTTCAATTTTTCCATAATGAATTGAAAGAATAGTCAGGCCACTTTCAAAGTCTTGTGCATTGGAGTGAGAGATGTGAATTAGAGAACTCTCTGTATCGCGGGCGTGCTTAGGCATGCATGCAGTGTGGGAAAAATTCAAAATGAAATAGGTTTAATAATAAAGTTGGAATGCCAATGGATAAATCCATAATTGTCTTCTGGAGGATACTGCGGGCCAAGAAGGAATGTCCAAGGGCAGAAAGCAGATGAGAATATCTTAAAATAGAAAAAGAAATTGTACTTCACATCAAGGGCAGTCAGAAATAGATTTTTAAAGGAACACTTGCACAGATTAGGAAGACATTCTTTATAAGCCTATCAGTTGTGCTAAACGTGTTGTTTTTGGTGTGTGTGTGTGTGTGTGTGTGTGTGTGTGTGTAACATGAAACAGCATGAACTGAAACTACTGTTTTTAACTTGCTCAGTGACATTAAATGCTTCTCAAACTTTCTAATCTTTGCCTAATTTGAAAAGTAAAAAAAATTAATTCTAAGGGAAGTCAATATCTTTTGAGCCCTTACTACATTCCAGGCATTTTGTAGCCATCCACATCTTTATATTTAATCCAATCTCTGCTCTTTGTCTGAACTCACTACAACTGATAGTGAGGACAAGTTAATAATAATGTGTACAACAGTTAAAGGAGAAAGCAGGAAGATAGTAGTAGAGAACCGCAACAGGTCTAACAGGAGTTGATAAATGAAAAGGGCCATTGAAGATGGGAATAAGCGAAGAAAATAACAAGGAAGGAGGAGATGGAAGAGCCTCACTGAAGCGGACAATTAACTGCCTTAATTGTTCTCTTCTTGGCAAGTACCTTCTCTTTGATAAGTTGGCATCTTGTCAAAGCAACGCTCCTGGTTATTTCTGTTATTCTGTAGCAGCAACAAGCCAGTCTTGTTTCCAGTTGTAATGTTTTCGCTCTTATATTTTCAACTTTATTAATATAACTACCATTCTCTAGGATCACAGTATTTTGTTTATAACATTTATTAAAAATGAACAAACATTCTTATGTCTAAAATTTTGTATACATTATAGTTTTATGCAAGTTGAAAATTTACCAACTTTCATAAAAGGTTTTAAGAGATAATATATAACATAGAGATGGGCATGGGTGGTACAGACCCACAGTCCGACTGCTTAGGAGGCTGAGGCAGGGGACCATGAGGCTGATGCCTGCCTGGGCAAATTAGCAAGACTGTCTTAGAACAAATATTTTAAAAAGTATTGGGGATGCAGCTTGGTGGTAGAGTGCTTTCCTACTACCTGACATGCGTGAAGAGTCCCTAAGCTCTATTTTTGGCACTGCAAAAATGAATAAATAGATATAATTTGTCATCCCTGTTCTATTGAAGCTCTATTGCCTCGTGAAGTCTGGCCATGTACCACACTATTGTAGTGGAGGACTTTGGAGAGCAGCATGAGTTGGCCAATCCTCATTTATGATTTCTCAGTTCTTCCACTCATTTTTCTGTACTTGACCTTATATAAAAGCTCTCATTTTTTGGTGTCCTAGAGTACTGTTTTGTTACCAGTTTTCCATAGGCAGAATTTATATATTAAGAACAATTTTGTGTTTTTATGTTATTTCACAAGTTCTAAAATAATGTGGGTTGGTTTTAACTCAGTAACATTAACATCTATTTGTACAATGAGCACTCTAGTGACTGTATAGATGATGGAGCATATACCCATGTACTATTTTCTACAACTTTTGATTAAGTTCAAAATAAAATATACAACTACTGAAAGTCTCATTGGAAGCTCAGTTGTCTGAGAATTGTCTGAGAACCCTCAAGACCATGAACTTCAATAAGAGAAACACTATACTGGTATTTATTGACCACCTTATGTCAGAAAACATGGACTTTCCTCTCATAAGCATATCCCAGAAAGTCTTCCAGGAGAAAGAGAAGCACAAGGAAGTCATACTTTGGGTGAATGCGTAGACAAACTTTTTTATATGTAGCTTTTCCTTGAAAATTTTTTTCTGGGCCAGGGACAGTTTCTTTTTTCCTATAGAAAGGGTGGTCGTGTACATTATCATCTATCAAGACATTTTAGAGTAAAAAGGCAAACTACTAATGATTATGCCCAGACCACTGTATAAGCAGAACCGTCAGGCCTCCTAGTCACCCTGAAGGTGACACATGATGTGCAGTGAGGACCCTGGCGTATCTGCAGAGAGCAAATGGACTCAGCTATCCATGAGAAATGCTCTTGGCTCTTCTGTACACTGTCCTGTGGTCTGCCTCTGCAAAACCAAGTGATTCCTCAGGGCAAATTATGCCTTTTTAATTACAAAGGGACTGTCTTTTTACTTACCTGCTTGAAATCTGAACTGTGAGGGTCTTCTTGCAACCAGCAACTCAAAATGCACTTCAGGCACCCTCTAATGACTTCAGCCTGATGTTATGCTTAGTGGAGATCCCAGCTGAATGGCTTTCAAATGTTTTTAAAAATATTTAAAATGAGAATTGTATTTATAAGGTGATGTTCATAACCATTAGACAGGCAAAAAGTTTCGCTATACTGTATTTATCCTTAAAGTTGAGATTGCACATATACATACACATGCATATATGTAGATAAATATGTGTAGTTTATGAAAGGCTGGCTTTTATCCTGATTGATTTCATGACCTGTGTATAGTTTACAATTTGTGCTATAAAGTGTAACATCTAGCCAGCTATTCTGTTCTGTGTCTAGTTAACCTAAAAGATAATAAATGTGCTCTCTTAATTTATCCCCACACGCTTTTGTTGCAAAACTTCAATTTATCTTTTTGTTCTTAAGTGCCAGTTTCAGCACATTGAAAATGGTCCTCTGTGAGATATTGTGCATTAGGTCATTCAAGGTCTCTCCTATATAAGGAGTGTGATTGTTAATTTCTGTTAGATTTCAGTGCATATTCCAGGGGCCCTGGGCTATGTAAATCACATTTTTTTCCATTTTGTCTTGGGTGCTGAAGAAAATATAAATTTTGTGTTCACCTGCCAGTGTGATCTCTCTCCCTGTCTCCTTTCATCTATCCCAGTCCCTTAATCTTTTATTCCTGCTTGACCATTGTTCTTTATTAAGTCATGTAGAAGGTGGAACTGAGTCCACCTGCCTATAGTTCAAGTCTGTGCCACTTTCTAGCTGTGTGATGTTAGGCAAATTGCTAAACCTCTTCGTATCCAAGTTGCCTTAGTAGTAAAATTAGAGTAACACTAAGAAAAATAATAACCATAATATCTATATGGCATTTTTTACTAGCACTAAAAGATGTAATTCTTTTGTGTGCTTAAAACATTGTTTGGCCCATGGTAAGAAGATAGTATGCTGTAGAAACTGCTATTGTAATTAGCTGAGGATATCCTTTATTTTTTCCAACCTTACAAAACTAGGAAACTTCCATAAATACAAAGTCTCATGAAAGTTAAGCATATAAATGTATGTTTGCTTCTTCTAGGAACATCCCTTTGTTAGACAAATCCACAGCATGATTTTTCTTGTAATCTCAGCACTGGGCCAAATCCTTTTTGGTATCTGTGTCTGTCTCTGTCTTCCTACTAATGTTGCAAGAACCCTGAGAGTCCAGGGCTGCCTCCTCAGTCTTGAATTCTCCCAGGTCTTCATTCACTGCTCTTCTGCAGTTGGTGCCTCACAAATGTTTAGTTACATAATGCATCAGGTTCTTTTGACACTCCAGGAGGGTGGGTTGGCATGCAAAGGCATGCAGAAGCGTACAGTCATCCCTCCAAAGGTGATATCCTTGTAACCCAATTCCTTTGCACTAAAGCCCTAGTTCTGATAGTTTCTAGAATCTCCTAATATTGCCTCATTGTAGAATATACCCAAACAGTGCAGGATTCAGAAGTAAACTAAGTGAATAGAAATAGACAAATTTGAAAATGTAGATTCTGTCTGAAACTTCAGATGTGAATCCAAAGCATCTATTCTTAGTCCAATAGGCAATCACTATCCATAGAACCTTTGAAACTTTTTAGAAGAAAAATGCCACATACAGTAAGTAAGTACATACAGTTTTTGTGAGCAGAACATGATGAACACATAATAAATTTGCTATTTTAAGAACAGTAATAGTTTTAGAAAGTTTGAATTGGATGGGGGAGAATATTGTTATGGGATATATGCTAAGTATCATGCCTCTGAGAGAAGGCCTGTGCTGTTGTACTATATTAGTGTGTTTTCTGTTGTGCTAACAAAATGGCAGAGCTTGGTTTAGCTCACAGTTTACTGAAAGCCAAGATCAAGCAACCCTATCGGTTTGGTCCCTGATGAAAATCACCTTGACTGGGTCACGACATGGTGGACACACAGAAACAGAACCCTCTGAGAGCAGATGAAAAGGACCATGTGGCAAGGCCGGAAGCCACAGGCGCAGGCTTGATGTCTTGTGACTGCTTGTTGTAGCAGAACCAACTCACTGTGCAAGAGCAATATTGTCCTTCCCAGGGTGCTGTTTGCATGACCTTGTCCCATGATGCTAGCCTCACCTCTTAAGATTTCTACAACCTCCTAGTACGGGCACACTGGAAAGCAAGTTTCTAGGGTATAAACCTATAAGGAACAAGCTACATCCAAATCATGATGTGTAGGATCTGAGTTGGGTCTTAACTGATACAGGGGGAGAAAACTCCAAGCGTGAAAGATATCTGGGATGAGTTTGTATTCTCTAAAATTGAAGAATGAATTTTAGGAACAACAAAGGTGAAGACCAGAATATATTTATTGGTGGAAAGAAAGCTTCTGTCAGAGAGGGACAGAAGGGGACCCAAGTGGGTTGCCAAGGAACCTGCCTTTCTAGAGATTATAGAGTAAAGTCACAAGGTGAGGTGGGTCTAAGGGGTAGGGGTGATCAAAGTTGCAAGGTGGGCATAAGGTGGGACAAAACTATGATCAACCAATGAGATTACAAGCATAATTGATCAGGTAAAATTGATTAAATGGGATTGAATGTGAGACACAGCAAATGGAGAGGAATACAGAACAAGGGCTTTTCCTGTAGAGGGTTTGGTTAGTGGCTCTTCCTGGCTTTCCAGGGTGACTGATACCTCTTTAGACTATCGATTGCTGATGTTCATCCCTAGGGAGGTAGGGAGGTGCATTTGTTCAATCTTTTGTCCTGAGGTCCAGCCCAAAGCAGGAGTGCCCATCCCTCCTACAGTTGCAAGGTATCTTGTCTTCTGTACTGGCTCTTTTGAGGCCCCACCCCATCTGACTGCCTATAATATTTCTATCTAATTCAATGACCTACAACATTGTAACAATGGTGTGATAAGAAAAATAACTCCTAATCTATTAAATCCAATGTGCTGAATTTGTGTCCCTCAAGTATTGAAGAATGAGTTTCAGAGAGGAGTAGGAAAGGTTTATTTAGCGAAAGCTCCTGAGAGACAAGGAAGGGTCCTCAAGTGGATTCATGTTGTGTCTACTTGTACAGTAAAATAACAATGTGTGTCCAATATGGGTCAAACTACAACAACGTATAGCCTTGCCAACTATAGTTGTGTAGCTAATATTGATCCAGTAGGGAAGCGAGTCACACAGCAAGGACGTATGAAAGGAACACAGGATTTCTTAGGAAAGGATGGGCCCCACCTTTGCCCACCTATGCCTCTGATACCTGTCTGAACTCACTGGACCAGGTGATGCTAAGGAAAGTACAATTGTAAGTGGCTGTTTATTTGTAGGGAGGCATCCAGAGCAGGCCATTGTGTTTCCATCTTGAGGCCTGGCCTCCTCAGATTTGCTTCTGTCCACAATCCTGATGCCTTCATCTCTTCTACTGACTTCCTCAAGGCCTAGATCCTTCTCTGACTGCACATTACTGTCTTTAATACTGGGACCACAGACAGGGATAGACAGGCAGAATTTGTAGTATTTGAATATTAATTAAATGTGAGGGAAAAGAAAAAAAAAGGAACTAAAAATGATTTAATGGTTGCAACTAGAGACCATACTCTTAAGTGAAATAAATCAGACCCACATGTGCAAACATCGTATTGTCTCTATAGTGTAAGAAACTGAAAGAGAAAATAAAATCTGAAGGGTACAGTAGATTGGGAAAGGGGAAGAACCTGCTTAAAAAGAAAGAATTACTGAGTTGAGAAGGACAGGAGAGGGAATGGGGAAAGAGATTCATTCCTTAAAGAGAGGGACTTCCTATTATCGTTCTATCTCTGCACTATAAAATGATGTCTCAAACATAGCATTTTTTTAAATGCTTGTTGTTATGGTTTGTGTCTCGGTGTCCCCCGCCAAAGCCTCATGCACTCGTGGGGCAGCTTCCAGAGTCTGTGATTAGTTCATGATCCAATGCTGGGATTGTGGGTATGAGTGCTGCACTGCCCTGGGCTGATAGCCTGAGTGCAGGATGCGGGAGAGGAAGAGATTTACTGCTGCCACAGCTCCTCGGTGTTGGCTTTTGCTGATTTACTGTTTTCTACCTCCCTGAACAGCTGCCCCCTGCTGGGTGCTGCTCTGCCTTGGAGCCAGCTGATTATGGACTGAAACCTTCACTAACTGTGAGCTAAATAAACCTCTCCTTCGGGATGTCAAGTATTTTGTCCCAGTGATGAGAGAAATGTAACCAGGACACTTGCTGAATGAATACATTATTGAAGAAATGGGTAAGTGGTTGAATGGATAAAGCAGTGTCCAGCAAACTTACCCAAGGACAATGAGAAAAAGAAGGTATTTGGCTCAATGTTTTGACCTAGCTTATGCCTGCTTTTCGCGTACTTCCAACAAAAATGGCCTTCAGCATATTTGTAAATACAACACTAGCCCTCAATCCAAAGGACAAATTTAGACTTGTCTTTTAAGGTTAGTGTTAATGGATTTTACTTGTTTGGTTGCCAATAATCCTTAATAAAGGCTTGGGACTTTAGAAAGTCATGAGGTAGTGGTGAAATATGCTGATTCTAGCTCTCTCTTATTATGTATATTTTTACTGCTAAATTAGTGTGCTTGGGAGCTTTTTGTTTTGTTTGAAATGCAGCCTTGAGGGTAAAAGAATATGGTAATAATTTCAGACTTACTTGGAAGGTCTGTGCAGAAAATGGCATATCAATTCTTAGCACTTTTCTAATTTTAATGCTCAAATATGCTTTATTTCAAAAATGTGCAAAGAACTATCATGTATTTCACCCTGTACTTTAAGAATATTTCTTCTTTCCTATGATGTGCTCTCAACACATGGCATCTGATGTCGTAAATTTCCGCCACTGCCAGATTAAAATATCTCAAAGGCCTAATGACTCCTAAGTGTCTCACTATGAGCCTGGTATTGCTAAGCAAAGCCCTCCCCATTCTCAGGAAGCTATGCATTAGGCTGGTAGGCTGACACACTAGTGAACTACCTTGAGACAAAAGGTTGTCTATGGAAGAGCATATTTTTCTCTCAAACCCGTTATTTTCTTCTGTACTTTGTTGTCGAACTAGATAAATCTGTATTGCTAGAACATCAATCACAAAGTATTAGGTATTTGGTCAGGAATTCTAACTAAATTAGCTTAAACATTTATGTAAGTGTAAATATACCTCTCTCACTTCTCTGCCAGTCTGCCCTAAGAACATTCTGGCTTAATTCCTATCTTCAGCAAAACAAGAAGCTGGTCTTTTGCATTTCCATGTGAAAAGTATTTACATATGTAGATATCAGCTTGGCAAACTAGAGCTAAGAGTATGGGGAATAAACATTGTCTCTGTTCTTTTTTTCCCTCTCAAAGTTGAGAAGAGAATTTTTGAATATGATAACAGCTAAACATTGGCAAAAAGAAGATGGCAATAATAATGTGACATTTCTCAAAATGTTGTATTGATCAACAGATCCTCTCAGCCCACCCTGTGCTCCCTCAAGCTGTCAGGGGCCTGGCCTGACAAATGTCTCCCTTTGTCCTGGTTCCTTTCCGGAGCCTGCCTTGCCCAGCCTGATAGGAGTGGAAACAAGCATTCCACAGCTCCAGTTGCTTGATTTAAAATGCATGGTAGGTAGCAATTAAAATTAAAATGAGTTCTTTTTTAAGCAGAAATATCACCATTCTCTTTCAAAGATGAGAACTTGAGTAATGACTCTTAAGAGAAAAGATTGGTGTCAAATTATGAGGCTGTGCATAGTGGGGTTATGATTTATGTATAGGAATACAGACTTCTTTTGACGGGGAAGGTGGGATTGAAGTCATACTTATTTGACAAGCAAATGTTGGCTTCTTTTAAGCCATACATTTTGTATGTCATGTACATTTATCAGAAACCGAGGGCATAGATGTTTATATTCAAAACTGAGGAAAACACTCATTCCTTGGGCCATTGTAGGAAGTCTCCACGCAATTCCATGGAAGGAAACTGTCTGTCTCTGTGTTATAATAGATATTCTAACTTACTCATATATTTCTGAAGAGCATGACTTCTCTAGCCATTGCCAGTTTTCCTCTTTCTTGTCTACCAGTGTAAAGACGGGGCTGTACCTCTGACAAGTAGGAAGTTGCTATAAGGATCACTATCTGTTAGAGGAACCTTCAGAAATGTATTTTTAGTTTATCTTTTCTCTCTGCTTCTGTTCCTGTCTGTCTGTCTCATTTGATATTAGCAGTCAAGATGTTTGCTTATCAAAAATAAGGATAACATTATGTAGTCTACTAAGTACTAGTCATATTAGCACATAATTTTTTCTGATGGGAAATTAAGAATTTTACTCTGCTTGTCAACAGAGACGATTAAGTGAGAACAATTTGATCTAAATTTGTAGGCAGCACTGCCCTGTGGAGTTCAGGCTATTTTGAGGTGTGTGGTCCTCTTCTTCCCAGCAGTTCATTCACAGGGAGAACCTGGAGTGCAGTGGGTGGCTGCAGAGCACTATCTATGTGCTGTCAGTTGTTATTGCCATTATATTTACAGACACTTAAGCAGAGAATGACATTTCAGAATCATACTTAGCGCTGTGCCTCATGAAGCCTAAGAAATCTCCCTTGGAGATGTTAAGAGATGAGCACAGGCGCTGTCTGCCATAGTGCACATACAGATTTTTAAGTCTGTGGCTCTTCCTCAGGGTTCCACATGTAAGATGTAAAACAATGCTGTTGAGCCAGGGTGGGAAGTATGCTCTTCTGCCCCGCTGGAACTCACAGCCACTGCACCATGAGCTCTCAGGGTGAGAAAGGCACTAGAAAGCCCACGTTTAAAACAAAGGAAGACTGTTTGGAAAAGGGCTTTTATGTGCAGAAGACAGACAGTTGCTCTGGAAAGGTCGGGGGCATTGTAAAGGCATATACCCCAGAGCCCTTAGCCCTGGCTCTTTTTATTTAGGACTGGTGGCTTTTCTCATGCCCCACAAGGGCACGGGGAAGTTATTGCAATCTGGTGGGCTTTATAACTGCCTTTGATCATAACCTGGGCACTTCTGGCTACCTTCTTTTTGGCTGTTTGATCCTTCTTGCCCCTTTGTGATGGATAAGTGTGTGTGCTGGGAAAGCGTTATGGAAAGGTATTTTAGAGTTCATATTAAGTAAGGGGGATGAGTGTGGATCTGGTGTACTAGTATGTACATAGGGGAATGAAACTCCCAGCCTGAGAGGTACCTGGGGTGAGTTCTCTAAAGCCAAAGAATGAATTTTAGGAACAACAGAGACTAAGAGAAAAAATATATTTATTGGGTGAAAGAAAACTTCTGTCCAAGAGAGGGGCAGAAGGGGACCCAAGTGGGTTGCCCAGGAATCTGCCTTTTCTAGGGATTTTTATAGAGAAAAACCATGTGGTGAGGCGGGTCTAAGATGGAAAACATATGTGAACTTACATTGTAAGGTGGGATAAAACTATAGTCAGCCAATAAGATTATGAGTACAATTGCTCAGGTAAAACTGATTAGATCCAGGATCAAATGAAGAAGCAAGCTACCTAGAAAGCAGGCATGAACACAGAACAGGGGTTTATCTGATAGGGATTGGATCAGTGACTCTTTCAGACTTCCTCAAAGTGATGGTCATTCCTGAATGCTTATCTTTCAGGAGGTAAGTATTTATTTGATCTTTGGTCTTTGGGTCTTGCCCACAGCAGGGACATCCATTTCTCATAGTTGCAAGGTATCTTGTCTTCCATGCTATCTCCTTTGAGGGCCTGGCCTGTCTCACTGCCTATAATATTTCTATCTAACTCATCTGCCTACAACAATATAGTGATGCTAAAGTGAGAACACACAAATATATACATTTGTGCATAGGGGTGTGTGTGTGTGTGTGTGTGTGTGATATTAAACAAGAGTCCTGTGCCTTGGCTCCTTTGCAATTTATCAGAAGTCAGTGAGGGGCTGGTCTTGTGCTTCAGTAACTCTTGCTGATAATTTTTTAAGATAATTTTATTGACAAACAAATGGCAATGAGACAGTTTCAAACCCGATTAGTAGGACAGTTTCAATAATTAATACAATGCATATTGTTGTCTTCTTAGTGGTTATCATAGTACAAGATGCAGACATGAGATCCTGTCTACAAACACGATTAGAACGCATCTTTCTATTCATTGAATTAAGAGGAAGTAGCTGTATATCTATCCTAACTATTTTGTATACACAGGTTCAAAATGGTCCTTCTTTTGAATCCCCTTTTTTCATTTAGTTTTGTTAGAGGTGGATATTCTATTGCCATTTAAATATTGTAAGTGCGTGAATTCAGCAAAATATTCCAATATAGTCCAGTAGTCCATAA